>JAQGAE010000458.1:0-36549 GCA_034696685.1 Julus scandinavius | reverse complement strand
TATTTTAGACAATTTTTATTTTTATTTAATCTCTTTTGGTTTGGCTGGAATTGTGTTTTTAAATTTCACCCATTGAAGGTGATAGGGTTGTGATTCACCTTAAGATAATTGTCATGATTCTATAGTTCAGATTTCAAATGAACGCCAATGTTTTTAAGAGGAAATTGGAGTGAGGAGTGATCCTAGTAGACTTCGAAGCCCCCTTAAAAGGTCATACATGGAAAGGGCTTTGCTAACGTCCGAGTGGCTGCACTTGAAACGCGCTAACGACTCCATTAGGCGTTGACGGTGGACCGAATCTGAATGCGTTCATTAATTAAGGATGCAAACGAGTGTTTTGGACGTGGACTCAAAGAGCCGGCAAAATTGAAAAGGTGAGTTAATTGGACGGAAATTGAAGTTGTATAACCATCAACTCTCTATCTTAAAATTGCAGCCAACGTTAGCAGTTTTTAAGGCATTTTGATAGTCCCATTTACACCGGTTTCATCTGAGGATGACGTAATTTACTTACTTCTATGGCACATTCCCAACGGACCACATTTTCATACACACACAAAGAAAACGGGGGGGAAAAAACGCTCGAATTTCATTCAACAAATTCTTTCACAAATATTCTCCCCTAAAAATAAGATCTCCTTTCCACTACTGCCATATGTGCAATAAGAAAAAGAAAGATAAATGTTATTAAGTTATAAGAAGTTTGGAAAACCGGACAACAAAAAATCATGAGAAATTTCATGGCTGATCTGTAGAGAAACAAGTTCAAATTTGTACTTTTTCCAAATTCGGTTAGTCTTACAGTAGTGCACGCATCGTCACTTACAAAACTGTGGTCATCATGCCAATCAAACAAGATCCTTAAAGGCGTCAAGTCAGCGAACTATTTGTTTGCTTTTTGATCAATCAACGAATGGCATCCATCTAATGAACGAAGTTTTCTTGGGGGGAAAAAACCTTTCTGGGAACGAATCCTCTGTTTCCAGGTCAGAAATTCATTCGTGTCGAATTATAAGAACTAAAACTGTGGTGTTTATTATTGTTGCTCAACTTGACTCGTATTCAATTCCGTATAAGTAGCACTTGAAATTGTAGCGAATAAGTTTCAAAAGTAAACCGTAAAGAATTATATGGCACCAGGGTATTCACAGAAGGCTCACCTAGTCTACATAAATCAGATTAAAATTGGAGGAAAAACGAAAAAGAAAAAACATTTCTGACATATGGCCGACCTATATTTACGCGTCATATAACACCAGAAGCGTTGCAAAACGACATTAACAGCGAAACTGAATCTAGTTTGCTACAAAAATGCTTTTAAATTGGACACGAAGAACATTTACATTTTTTTTCACCTACAAAAAATACTCGTAAACAAACAATTATGTAAAATATAAAAGAAAACAAATCAAAACTTTAGGATGAAAATATCGATTTCTCCTTGGTTTCAATTTTTCTAGGCATGGTATGGCGCGCCATGACAGTCTATCAAAAGACAAAATGTAACCTCCCTTGTGAAAAAAATGTCATCAATGGCAATCTTGACTAATCGTACGACGTTAAAAAATTAGTCTTATCCTAGTTGTGTTAAAATTATTCAGTTTCAGCACCCCTGGTGGCGTATGCATGCACGTTTAGCAAGACAATTCCAAGATGGCCGCTTCCATTTACTGCATTAGAAGCAGCCATGTTGTAATTGCCACGTTAAAGGCTCATGGGCATCAAGGGGTGCTGGAACAGAATTTGGATCCAGGGCACATTTTGGCAGGTAGAATCCACAAGCCCATGCAGTTGTAACAATGCAGTGGCGCCATCTGTTAGAGCTCAAATACTTATGACAGGGCTTAACGGTGATAATATCAACACCAAATATTGAAGCACAAGGTTGAACGTGATGGCGATGACAAACTCGTATCCCTATTTGGAGTGCAAAACCTGACACAAGCGGAAATGCAAGACGGTGAAGAAAGAGCTAGCAAAAGTATACACAGGCAGAGTCATTGTACACAATACTTTTTTGTGTATACAAACACACACACACACCCGGGACGTTGAGGGTGAGGATGCATATAGAAAAAGCGATAAATGGCGCTGGCATCATAAAATGACGTTTTTGTGAGAGTAATAGAAAAAAAGGCGGCCATCTTGTGCGCATCACAGAAGCTGGAGCCGTTGATGCTCTTGGACAGTTTTCAAGAAATTCGGTGATAAAATACGGGTCTCATAACAATAGTGGTAATTGTGCACGAACAGGAAATAGACAACGCTTTAGTAGAAATTTATAGCTGGATCATCGCTTTATGTGCATGGTGTCTTGTTCAATTGAAACTAGGTTCATGGAATTACACTGGCAGACAGCAGTGCAATTATATGCTAATGACAAATTTTGTGCCATAGAGGTCGTCCTATTTCCAGAATCAATAAACATACCATTTCCATTGCGCACGATTAGGACAAAATTAATGGACGTAATCTGCTATTCAAAAGCATATATCGCCTGTTGCTGATCAATTACAAAGTTTTAAAAATAAACATGCGTATAAATAATCTTTGAAAATTATCTCTGTTTATCATTGACGAAATTATGCAAATAGATTTTATGTCTACAATTCCCTATTGTTTCAAAATTTGACATTTGTGATCGTAAAATGCGTGATGCACTAGGCTACAAAGGTGCGTTTCCACCTGAGAGAAACTCGAGATGCTCTCGATAGCAGTTCTCAACGTAGCACGTGCAAAAATGCGCGTGCTACTGTTGAGCCCATTGAGGAGATGCTTATATTCACGGTTTTTTATATTTTTGGAGCTCAGTTTGGGAAATTTTGCGGAATTCGAGATGTGAAGAGTAACTCGCGAGAGTTAATCTCACGAGGAAATGCACCTTAAATTTTTATCATCCTCTAGTACATGCAGTAAATCGATAATTAAAATGTGGCACTAAGATGTTTTGACTGGTGTTTGTAATAAAATTTAATTTAGCCATGTGTTCACAAATTCAGTAATTAAGCAGGCATTCTTTAAAAAAATGCAACAACATAAGTTTTTAATATTCGTCTATTTCCTAGAAAAATATCACTACCATTATTTGCCTCATTGGCTTAACTTGTATCAATATCAAAATTTTTGTTGATGTGAAAGTAGCCCAAGAAAAAAAATTCTGTGTTTGGAACCAAGATTTACGTGCTATACATGCACGTAAATCGCGAGTAGATTCCAGACCATTAAATAACAGCTATCACTATCATTCACTGTAGTTTTCTCCGATGAAATAAAACAGTCATAATAATTCGTCTTTGATACTGCTTGGTACTCGAGGACAGCTTTTACAATATCTCACATGGCCATTATATAGGGTCTGAAAGAGCCGAATGTGAACATCAAATGGAATGGAAAGATCGGTATTTGGCCAAATACAGATACGCGAAATTGCGATGATCATTTGTTTTAAGGCATGATAAAGCGAAACCTCGCCATATATTACGCAATTGAAATACATTTCTTTCAAAGTTGTAGAAAATGAAATTTCAAAAACGATATTACAATCTAATTTTTCTTTCACAACGTCCAATTTATAACTTTTATATACATAGTACAAGTTTTCAGTAAAATATCCATGCATCTCAAACAGAAAATCAATTTTACTCAAATATTTAGGTCTTCAACAAGTTCCATTTTCAGAATGAGAATGTTCTAGAATATGGCGCTCAAAGTAAAAGTCGAAGAGTCTATATATATAGTGTTTTTTGGCTACAAGATTTTTACATCTACATGTTAGTCTAGTCTCCCAAGAAGTTGAAAGCCATCATAGCCCAACTGGAAATGCAAACAAATCTTTATTGCACTCCATGAAATGTGCAGCTCGCGTGCATATTTGAGGCATTCGTATTAAGAAAATTGGCAAATACATTTTTTGTGATAAAATAAGACATTCGCAAACCCATTTGCAGGTAAATGTTAGAGTTTGACAGATTCAACTGTCAAAGATGCGCCATTTAAATGGCGTATGTACGAGCCCATATCGTACATGTACACGAATAAACTATAATTCCCTGGGCCTATATACATGAACGCGTACGTCTTCATATCAAATCCAATTTCAAATCCCATGCATATTTCATAATAGCGCCAGAGCTAGAGTGAGGCCAAATTTTGCGATATATAAGAAGGAAAGTATGACGGTCTAGTAGCTAGAAAATGTACAGAATAAACTCGATTGCAACTATAGAATAAAGCCTGCCAAACATTAAAACATGCAAGACGTACATTGAAAACTCCCATCAGATTAGAGAAGGTTGACGTACGTGATGTAAGAATAATGAAAAGGGCATTGTTGGTTGCATCAACTGTTTTAACTAACCATTTATCTGAATGAGTATGAGAGACACGTACTTTGTGCGATAATTTTCTAATAATAATAATAATAATAACAACGAAATTCCATTACTTTCGATATAAAATTTTTTCATTATCCATGACATTTACTGTTTATAGCTCTTATACTAATAATCCAAAAAAACCACGCTTTATTTTCACAGATTTTATTTTAAGAATAGAGAAACTACAAATCAGGGTAGTTTCAAACAGAGTATTGGCCTTTGATGGAAGGACATTGAACTTCACCTTTGAAATAAAGCTGATCCAAAGCTGAGATAAAACACTTTCTCAATAAGAAAGTAGGAAAACTACTGTCTAATTACTGGAAATTGTCCAGATGAATAAAAACTTCTTTACCGGGTTGAATGGCCATACATGTAAGGACCATATGTATATTTTTAACGGCCATGTATACAACAGTCTAATCAGTGGTGGAAAAAATACCTAACTGGGAAAAACGTTACAATTAAAAGTTTTGCAAAATTACTGCACATTAAAAAATTATTAAGCTACTAGAAAGTCATTATATATTTTTTAAATGTTGTCTAATCTTTAAGGCTTGTCACTTGTCATTGATGTGTTCAATGTGTGATCTAAGTCATAATCCTTACATGTCCACACATGCCCCAAACAATGTATGTATTTTGTTTCTGCTATAGTTTCCACCCCCCCCCCAAAAAAAAAAAAATAGACAATAAAAACATAGAAACAACTAAAGTTCACACTACTGATCCAACTATATTCCCAAATATTAACTTTCTTACAGAGCCAATGGGCATGCAGCAGTGCACTCCATTCGTTATTGTTCCTGAAGCAAATGTTCCAATCCTGTTGTTTCTACTTTCCAAAAAAAAATACGACCTTATATTGATTCGCGGTTTTACTGATAGGGATTTTCAGTGTAGTTAAGATGGCCTGCCGTTGTCTAAGTGCTTCTAGTAGAGATAACAGAAATCCAAGCCACCATCTATTTCGTTTAACAATATCATTTGGCTGAGGGGCAGTCAGTGAAAAACGCATTGAACTCGTTCAATTATCTCGCACTGAGCAAGCCTGTCACATATGTCTTAATACAAGAAGCCTATCATAAAAACGAGGTGAAGCCTTTCCTAATCACGACGGATTTGGAGGTAGACCTCAAAAGTAATTCCAAGAAGAAAATAAAAACGAGACAGATGTCTATTCATTTCCATTTTTATATACTTCGCAATTTCTCAAAAGCCATTTATCTAACGTCATACAACCATGGTGGCTCCATGGTTCCAGCTTAAACATCAAACACGATAGTTTCCCCAAAACATTCGCTAGAAACGCTTCAGGATGACCAAAAATACGAAAGAGTGACGTCAATAATCCTGCTGACGTCATATGGTTTGCAAATTAAAGTTCCCGACATCCTTTAATTCTCTTGCAAATCCATCCGAACTAATTCCATCTCAAGTACGGAGTTTGTCTGTTTATCACGATGAAACAAGGTGGAAGGACATCTCGAATCGATACCGTTCAGGTTGTTTATGACGTCACACATTTAACCCACGCCCAAATTTTTACTTTCCTTAACGCTTCATATAGCTAAAGCAACGTTTCACCCGCATTTGTTGGCTAACAATGTCTATAATTCCCTCTTTAATAATACGCTTTGAGAAAATGTGCAGGATGGAGACGGGAACATCATTTGTTGGAAAAAAAAGTTAAAATTGAATGTCACTGCGTGATGGTCTATGCACGGGGCCATCCATTTATGACGTCAACAGCTAACAAGAGAGTGCATGTGTGGTTAAAACAAAAGTTGGTAATCGATGATGGAGAGGAAAAGTGGACATGATACTGACCGCGTTTCTTTAAATTTTCAATTAAGGCTATTTTTAGACCACTATACCTTACTGCATAGTTTAAATTTTGATGGGGAAATGTGAAGCTACTACAACATGGAACTTAAGTACAATTACTATGTTCTTCAACAATCTACACTGAAATCCAGACATACACTGATGGAAACAAACTAATGGGGCCTATACGGTCAGGTTTATGTGACCCATGCATGGCAACTTAAGTCTACGAATATCTCAAATGTGACCATTCAAAAACGTAATATGTTCCATACATGGAAACTTGCGGCCATTCAAATGATAAATATTGCTATGCATGGCTTATATCCTTAGAAAATGATGAAAACTTAACGGTCGATTAAGTAATTGACCATGATAAAACACCAGATTTAATGGCAACTGTTTTAACCAGATGGCCCCTCGTGAGGGTGATTTTGCGGGAATTTATAGGAAATGTTCGTGTAATTTTTAAAACGTACTTAAGTTTTTAGAAACTCGTTAAAATGTAACGTTCGATTAAGTAATTGGCCATGGTGAAACCCACCAAAAATTGTGCACGAGGGTTTTTGTGGCAAGGGTTTGACCCATTTTCTTAAACACTGATGTATACAGTGCAACTTTCGATCTTACTTAATGGGACTCAGATATTAATTGTCCATAAATTGAGGAACACGAGGCTTATCTTCCTCCACATTCATTGGCACATTCGATGATAGTTGGTACAACGAACGAAGACATGCTTCCCTCGCAGCCAAAATGTTTTAATTTCGCTAGACGAAATATCGACATCATGTTAGTCATGTAAGGATGCTAGTTTTTTTTTATACAAAAGCTGGCTGAGTTTCGCAGCATGTTGCGCAGAGCGAACGGATGTTAGGCTTATTTATTATTGATGGCTCAATTTCTTGCAAGAGCAGAACACGACCGATGAAATTTAAAAATTAAACCGTTGCCTGCTTGCACTTGTATACTATAGTCATAGTTGCATCCGAACAAATCTGTCTCTCTACTTCATTTACTTAGAGGAATTCTTCCTTTTTTATATATATATAAACCGGTTAGATTTTTTTGTCATTTTTATGCCGTAAAACTCTTCCAATGTGATTTAAGAAATCAAGAATGGCTGCTTTTCATCACCAAGGGCAACAGGCACGTCACGATTCAATCCTGGCATGATACATGCATGGCACTTCATCAGGGTGTCCAGTAAATTTGATGGAAAAATATAAGCATTTTGGCTCAATTTTTACAATTGCAAGGGCCCCTTCCACGACCAATTACAGGATGTCTGATAATGTTTATGGCCCAAATTCAAACATATTTCAAGGACCCCTCGCACGAATACCTACTACAACATTTGCCAAAAGAGTCGGAAACTTTTCTATTTCTTGTTTTTTTATATAGAATTTTCCTATTAACAGAATCCGCTATTCACGATTTCAAGGCTGCTGGACGCCCTGTATAACATTGTATAGTCGAAAACCGGATATTGAGATTAAAACTTACGCCATGGTTAGAACATGCACAGGATATGGGGAACGATAAGTATACAAGTTAATAGTTAGTCCTAGCTTAACCATCATGATTTGGTGTTCAACTTCTGATCAAATTTGGTGAAGTTACTTTCTGTGTGTATTTCCTAAATGCGTTCTTTTAACAACACCATCAATAAAGGACGCATTTCCACTGTTTTCAATGTAAATCTAGAGTAGAAGGAACATAAACCATGTAAAAATGAAACCTTCATGGTGCCACTCAGCTTTTATTATGATTTGTAATAGCACTTTCTTTTGACATTGGCACCACTAATCCTGGTTTCGTTTCAGGTTTATTGTGATGATAAACGCATATGGCGATGATAAACATATAGGGAATATGCAAGAAAAAGCATTTCAAGTTTATTTTGGGGTGCAAGCCATGGCCCCCTGCAGAGTGCCGCAAATATACTTTATTAAGTTAACGAAGGCATGCGAGAACTGACTCAAGATCTCACAAAAAATGACGGAAGTTTAAAGGGGGATTTGAGAAATTTTTAAAAAAACTTTTTGTTGAAAACATATTTGTTCTTATACACCACAGATTCGGAACATTGCGTGTCACCCTCGTTACACACTACCCCCGAATTTTTAATTAAAAACCTGGCTTTGTTTTTCTAAAAATTCTGGCGGAGAACCAAAGGCCAACACCCAAGTAAAAACCACAGGGTTTGAAGTCTTCAAGGAATGTAACCTTTTGAAAGCAATGCTTCCAGCCATGAAAATAACTACTAAGCGGATTCTTCGAAATTTTAAAATAATCTACTACTAACCAGAGATATTTCACAAAAGTTTAATGTTCTGTGTCGAATGTAAATGTTTTCTTGAATTACCTTAAACGATAAACCCATGTACTTTGTACAGACAGCATCAAAAATGTCTCATCTATTGATCAATTATCCAGTCAGACCACACCCTTTCTCTGCTCTAGCATTGTTAAGGCATGAGCATGTATAAATGTCCATTTACACAATAGTATTCAGTAAATTTGTTGACAAAAATGAAAGCATATTTCAGAGATTCCAATTGCTTTATCAATTGCAAAATAGCTTTGGACCACCCACACTACAAGCCTCGTGTCACAGTAATACTCTATTAACATTAACTGCAGATTTAGGAGAAATATGCACTGCCACGACTGGTATAAATCTGTCTTAAATCATGACTCACTTATAGAAAACCAAAACAGCAGTAAAAAATCTCCAAGAAAAAAGATGCAAAAGAATGTTAGACTCATATATTTTCAGTAACGAAAGGTCACAGAACTAATCGCGATAAAAACTTACACTTTCGCAGTATTTTTGACGTTAAAGATTTTTTTCTTAGAATAAACAGACGTGTGCCAAAATGCACAAATTCGAGGAATGTTTAGGGGTTAGTGCATGAAATTGCTAGACTATGTTTTTAACAACTCACGAGGGGGGAAGAAAGTTGAAACTTGAATCTTTTACCTCTCGGGCCGAGTCTCTAAGGGATCTTTCACTTCCAAGTATGTGCAAAGCGTTTATGAAAAATAAACAACCAAATGCGTTCAAAAAATATGAAAACTGCAAGCATGTGAGGGAAAGAGGTGCAAAAAAGCTAGGCCATCAAACCGAGTTAGTCCTAACGTAAACCATTCTGGAACTGCAGGTCAAAAAAAGTAATATACAGAGAAAATTCAACTAGAATGAGTGCAAAAATGCAAAAGTTTTTTCGCATCCTCATAAACTTGAATGTGAATATATAGAATATGACCTATAATACGTGACGGTATTTGGAAGGTTATGCAGATGGCGCGACCGCGATGGATCGTCATTTGAATGTATTTACAAACTGGGTTATGGTTCGGAAGAACCCTTGGCATTTGGGAGCTAATAAACCACAACAATCCCAAACAACTCAACGAGGCAGGGATTAAAGTCTTTGACGTCAAAAACTGAACACGCATCCACATTGTGTTTTATATTGGATGCTGCACCACCGCATCGTCGCCATCTTGCGCGGTTTCCAAAGTTGGAAAATCGAACATCTTGCCTCGAAACGTGTTGCGGTTTTCATTAATCAATAGACTGTTATAAAACGGAGAAATACCTCGTTTACTGCACCCACTTGACTTGATTACTTTTCGAAGAACCTTCGAAAATTCTTAAAACTTTCCAATTCCGACATAAGACATTTTTTTTTCGAAATTTAAGAAAATATCCTAAACTTAATTTTTTCCGGTTCAACTCCCTCTGATGTCGTATGAACGTTTAGCATGACATTTCCAACATGTCAGCTATTATTGAGATAGTGTTAAAAATGGACGCTTCTGAAGCAGAAGAGAGCGGCCATGTTGGAAATTCCTTAAGCGCGTGGTATTTCCTCATAAAACAATAAAAATTGTGTTGTCATGGAATTAATTATCAAAATTTGATGCAAATGGAGTATAACGTTTTTAAAAAATTACATTCTGATTACACAAAAGCAATGTGTTGGCTATAGACATAAATTTCGTTGTTTGTCTCAAGATTTGTCACACGTCGTGTTTTATCCATAATGCAACATTCAATGACAATATCGCCTTTAAGAAATGACGAGCAATGTTGCCAAGTGGGCCCATATACTCCATCAAATTATTTAAGGACCTTGCTTCGAGTAGGCCTACATGGCTTTAACGCAAAGAAATCGAAACGCATTAAGTATTAACCATTTTGCTAGAGCCTTACAACCTTTATGTCAATAACTTTTATCAAATATCACAATGGTTTTCGTCGTTGTACTTTCGATCAATGTTTTTATTTTGTTTGATGGTTCTCTTTTATTTTTTTATCTCATTTCTCTATTCTAAATTTAAGTCGTAACAATGGACTTTGTGTGCTTCGATGAAACTGGACAAGACTAATGCAGCCATCCGATTTCGGCTTATTGATTGCTTTTCAGCAAATTTTCAGCATTTCACCGCCATGCCATGCACATTCTTTAGGCTCATTTTTGAGGCCTGCATATAACGTACTAGCCCTTTTGGAACTGAAACTTGTTTCACTTGTATTTTCTCCGGAACATGTTTTCTAGCTATAATTGCTCTAATAAGTTACATTAAACATTAATAGCTGGTTTAATTATATATATATAGCATACTCTGTCGGCGGTGGATGAATTATGAAAGTATATTCAGGAGAACAACGTGCTTCCTTAATCCTTATGGATAATTGATGTGAAAACAATTGGATATTCTTAGATTATGAATCGTGGATGTTAAAAATGTATGTTAAAAACGTGGACAATTATTTATGGAACAGACAGCTTTCGTCTCAACAGACAAAGTTCTGTGCATTTAAATTCTATTAAAATGCATTACATGTTTCGTGTTTTGACTTCAAGCACTTTACTCTCCAGCTATACACTACATAAAGTGATGCCAGAAAGAGCAGTACAACAACACATCTTAAATACATGATACTGAAAAAAAAAATGTCTATTGTGACAAGAACCCAATTCTACCACCAGAAACATGGTTTACTCTCAAAAATCTGCGTATAAGCTAATATATTTGAATAAAAAATAGTAGAGAAATCGCAGGCTTGAAACCCAGAAAATTGGGTTCATCGTTATATGTAGGCTCGAAAGGCTGACAAACACGCCTCTAAGTTTGCTTTCCTTGTGTTTTGCCATTCAATCGTCAAATCAACGTCAGCTTTCAAAAAGATTTTCTCCAACTACATCAAATAGCAAATAAAATGTAAAATACTAACAAAAAACTGAGGGGGAAAAAGAGGTCTACTTCGGGAAAGTACACGCATATGCACTTAAAAGCTAAAATTTATACCTACACAACAATCGCAGAAGAGTATAACAAACAAAAAAACAAAAACATCAACCCCAAACAAATAGAAAACAAAAAAACGAAGCAAGAGGTATTCAAATTGATTTTGTAGCACAAGTAAAAGGCCTACTTTTGTACAACAAGTTTGAAAAACCACACAAGGTGGTGTAGTACACACCTAGATATACTCAAGAGAAAAAAACCTCCATAAAGTAGCTCAACTAAAAAACCGGATAACCTAAAACTAATCCTCTTGCTTTGCATCGCTCATGACTTTCCTGAATATAAACATCCGCCAGAGGAAAGCATTTCAACCTCATATCAAAATGCTAGCACATTTTTCACCAACACTATACATACACAAACGTCAACATTAAAAAAACAGAATATCACACCTAGATCTAAGGAAAAAGAGAACATTTTGTTCCATGTTAACTCAATGGAAAAAAAATATAGAACTGCAACGTGTTCCAAATTTGTTACGATGTTTGGTGTTCCATATTTATAACTAAATTTGCCAAAAAAAACTTATACAGGTGTATGGATAGACTAGAAATTCTACAGGAAACTCGAAGACTAAAAATAGTCAATGTGTGACCATTACATGGCTTAATATGCTTTCAACATGGCTGTATGTGTTCTATATATGGCAAGTACATGCAAGTTCATGTATAGTACCCGGGTAAACAATCCTAAAACATACATGCATGTAGTATATCGTGTACTTTGAAATTAATCACAATTTTCAGCATGATTGCAAGCATGTTATGCTAAGTTGATCGTAAAAGAAATAACAGAAAATCCTAATAATTCATTATATTAATAAGTTACAAAACACTGACGTTGTTAATCATTTGAAGGTTTTCTTTGATCTTCTCAGTAAGCAACACCCTTATAACAAGTGCCAAAAGATTCAAATTAAGAGTAATCCAATTGCATCCTTTTTATAATCAGAATTTAATAAGCTGTTTTAATATACATATTCGTAAATTTCATCAAAGGGAAAACCAAGATAGGAAGCGAAGTCAAGCGTATGCAAAAAAATAATAATTAAAACAAGCATAACTTAACGAATTATTTTTATCAAATTTCAGTGTTAAACAAAGTCAAGTCTATCCCAAATTTCAGTGCAAAAAACCTGCCGGGGATAATTAATATATGGAGGCGCTTCACTCAATTATGCCTTCAGTTTTAATTAACTGAAAGCATGCTGTGGATTATAATTTTGATTAATCTACGCTATATAATGCGTGTTCTTCAATAAAAACTCTAGCGTGGTTCACGAAGAGTTATTTCCATGCGAGGCGAGCGTGATCCGACGAGATTAAGCGCTTTTATCCGATAGCCGAAGCGCCGTAGATGGCGTCCCAATCGCCGCTCTTCCCTATAGGTGCGAAATGTTCCTGTTCTTTATTGGTTAGTAAAGGAACATCTTTCATTGTTGACATTGCAAAATGTGAGGTTATATATATTCGATGATGCAATGCTCTACACAATGTATAAATATATTATCAAAGGGAAAATTACAGCACTATTATGTGCATAAACCTCAATAAAAAGTAGTTTACTGTCGAGGTTAGCCATAATCTTAGAAAAATAAACCTATGTTAAGGTCCTTTGCATTCAACCGCTTATGTGTTTATTGTATATATTTCAAATTTGTTGAATTCAGGTCATCTCAATAGGCCCCCCGGGTCGTGTAAGTAATCGCAGTACTAAACCATCGACAGGGTCGCCATTTTGGAAGGGCCATAATTGGCACGAAAGCCTAGTTCAAACAATGTTTTCTAGGAATCAACAGCACAACTTATGAATGAAAACAAACGAGAAGAAGAAGAGAAGAAAAAAACAAATAAACAACAACAACAAAAGATGCGGGATAATTATAGCTGCTAGGCAGGTAAGTGGAACATGGAGCCTGAGTAGTCCACTGGGGGGGAGCGCCGTAAACAAGAGACACAAAAGTTGGCCAAGGTTTAACCCAAATGGCACGATTAACTTTTAACGTCGATTGTAACCCACGCGAGCCTTTCTGTTTTTTACTCTCCAGTTCCCTTAAACCAGCTGTTATTTCAAAACTTCAAACAAATCCGGCATCGCAACCATATCTAAACATTAAAAAAATGTTAGAAGGAGTATTGAATTTTTTCCAAATAGGGTTTAGATGAAAAAGCGCCCCCTGTTTGTAGGCATACCCTCGCAACCGCGTTATAAGTGTTTGCCACTTTTTAGGGGTTGAGTTAGGTTACTTGCCAGAATCGTTAACCCTTGTCCAAATATACTTTGAGTTTTAAAGTTACGGTTAATGGGACCCGGTGAGGTTCCATTATCCGGAATGTTGCTGTTTTCTATGTAAAAGTCGTGTCTCGTCTACAGAAAAGTATAACGCCTTTCAGACGGAAACGACCGACCCTTTTCAAGTTGATAAATGTATTTTTTGGAGGGTGGTAGGTTAAAGATGTCACTTTTTTAAGCATTAAATTAACGTACATTAACTTTGCGGACAAGTTTTTGGACACGAGCCCATTTTGTGAAAAAGCAATTTTTCGGGTGTCAATGGCACGAGAAGCCACGGGAAACAACGGGAGGTTCCAACAGTGAACAACGATCGACGTCGTTTACATCCACGTTCCATGTACTTCATAAAAGTCAATGCGTTCATTAATCAAACGAAGGGACTGAAGGGAAATTGCCGCAGTGTTCGGCAATTAGTTGAGGAAAAAAGGAATTCGCAACAGCTAAATACCGCCCTTATGATGTCACCATTAGAACCTGACACGTGTCAAAAAATGGGACGATGTATAAAACGTCAGCCATACAGAGTTCAATGAATTTTCGATATACAATAACCTTAAACAACCTTTCCTCCGTGATGTATGCATCACGTCTATGTACTTATGAACTCTTGTAATTATTTATAGTAATCTAATCAATTGTATGCAAAACTTCTTATAGCCTTGCTAGTACCTGATGAAACCTTAAGAAGCTGAATTCTTATGCTGGTTTACTGTAAATGCATTTATCCTGTAATAAATATCAGTTGAAACTGAGTGCTCTAATGTCAGCAGCATAGAAATTCCACATGGGGTAGATGTGGGTATTGTAAGATTGAAGACTATTTTGTAAATGGATAGGTCTAAAAACCATATTCGAAGCACGTATTACAACATCTGCAAATCTTTTTAAAATGATTTGGGCGAATTTTTAAAAATGAACAAGATGATATACCTGTAAAATATCAGATTTACAACATTTGACAACTTTTGTAGCTAGGTATTTTTCAAGTTGTTATGGGTAATGCAAGACATTTACCTCAGTGAAGAAAGTATGCGAACATTTAGGGCACTTAAATGGCCATCTATGCATAGTCCATATATGATTTTTCCACCCTGCAGTTTAAACAAGATATTATGTACACCTATACCTCTCTATACGGCCTTTCGCTATAAGGACCTTTTTTAATTATTGCACTTTTTCGATTTACGGCCCAGAATGTTTCGTTTTACGGCCAAAAAAAATGCTGTATTTAAAGAAAGTGGCCAAAAAATGTGATAAGATACCCCAATTTGCACAAAAAAGGTCGGATTTGATTAACAATAAAACAACTTATGGGTTTCACTTCGTTTAAGAAGGGTAAAAAACGAAAATCACAATGCAGAAAGAATTGATTCGTTATACGGCTTTTTCGCTCTAACGGCCAACTTTTCCGGAACGTATCTAGGCCGTAAAGCGAGGTATGTGCATGTGTATTTCAAAACGCTTTAACAGGTTGATAGGTTGCTCTTTAAATTCCGTAAAATTTGATACATATTCCAACATATAAATATGTAATGACAAAGTTTTAATGAAACGAAATTGTAACAGCTGGTAACGTTATTTTAAGTCCTCATGGAATCCGTAAACACTGCCAAAATGAAAACTGTACCACACAGAACCATAGTTTTTCCAAAACGTCAAACCTGTCTCGTTTTTATAAAATCCTTCGGCATAGGAAGTCGAAAATGTATTATCAAAAATTGATATTTTGACCAATACAAAAAAAAAAAAAAAAAAATAGAAACCCTTCATTTTTTTGTTTTCTTATTGAAAAACCTGAACCCAAGGAGAAGTCAGGGGGAGGGAGGGAAGACCTTGAGCATCTCCCAACTCCGTTTTCTTATCAGGTTCAATCCATTCCCTTTTGAAATTCACCTGGATTCAGCTGATACAGAGACATCAGGGCAAACTTTCTCTATGAAATTCATAGCAAACTGAAAAGCAGAGTGCAAAGGCGTCTCAATGGGCTCTTATCACACAAAAGCATTCTGTGTATGAGAAGCCAGCAGTGACAAGGCCGAACAACCAGGGACCGAAGGGGGGTGACAACTAACTACCCTGCCAGGACAACACATACGCGACAACAAAAGTGACAACGTCACATACGAGGGTCGTCCAGTTAAGAAATGAAATTTACGAAGCTCCGAATAAGACTAAAATCCATGCCACGGATTCATACAGTCAAGATGGAAATTGATGGACGTCCCTCGGGATAAAACATTGGATTTGGGACATAGTGGAAACCACCATATATGGGCATATATTGACTTGCCCATATCTTGCTAGACCAGAAATTCAATTCTTCTGGGCATATATACGTATATGACACGTGCAAGTCCATATACATGTCCATATATATATATATATATATATATATATATAGCTTTCTCTCCCGGTTCCATAATCCATTAAAAGATCCAGAACATTACATATTCAACGAAACGCATAAATTCAGAAAAACATTCCACTAAAGCTGTATTTCGTTAAGGTTTTAAATCATTTAGGGCTGTTCATAAAATACGTCGCCACCCTCCCAATGTACAGTCTCCATATACTAGGATTCTAGACACGTCTCGTGCCTAATTCCACATTTTTAAATTCATTTCTGAGATCAGATCACGAACGAAGTAAAAATCTAGTTGTCTCGTTTCAAACACGAATGGTGTATTTGCCCCGAAACAATAATACAAATGTAGCCTTTTCCAATATTAGCCTATGACTCGCAAAAGCGCTTATTTATGTTTCAGTACGCTTGTCAATGTGGGATTTTTTTCTCAGTCATCCACGATGAAACGTGTATGTTTCGTAGCGAAGGAGATAGTAAAAAAAACACAAAGATGGGCCTCGTTTTATATATATATATACACGAAATGGCATCGCCACGGGCCTTCTGCATAAATCAAAATAAATAAAAAATGCGTTGTTGGGATAGGATTTGCGATTGAGCAGGAAATAGCGCCCGAGGGATACAATAAAGGCACGGATTCGTCATTTATACAAGGACTGAATAGAAAATTGTGCCAACAAAATGATATACGAAACACTGAAATTCGCTTTCCCGAAAATGGGATCATTTGGTCACTTCGGTAAACTTTTTTTTCGACATTAGGCAAGTCGAGAAAAAAAAATTGTTGCATTCTAAGAATTTCAGTAAACAAATTCGTCACTCCAATGTAGAAATAAAATTTCAAATTTTCAAACTGCTTTGCAGAGATTCTCGGCAGCAATTTATAATTTACAGAAAGTCGTAGTATGCAACATTGACAATTAATATGAAAATGTTCGAGAATACTGCAAAAATAAGAAAAATTTAATGATCAATTCCAAAGCAAAATGGACCGTTGCAGGTGCTGCAGAATGATGACGAGTATAAAAAAATTGCAAGTAAAACTGGGAATCTGCGCAGTAACCGGTTTATACCGGATGTGACGTCACGTGTTCTTTCCCGTCCAGCGCCACCGTGCGGCGAATGTCTTGTTTCGCTGCGATTGAATTAAACAGTTCCATTGTTGCTTTGGGCAAATTGATTAATTTCGTAAATAATTGATTAAGTGGAAATGCACAGCGGAAGCAATTAGTGGACAAAAGAAATGATTAACAAATCACCCTAGCAACTATTCTACATATAGACGCTGTATCAATGATATTCTCATTGATATTATCAATAAATGCATCTAAGTATTCTCAAGTATGGCGTTATCACTGTGGAACCAATCAGGAAATTGGTATTTGGCAAAGATTACCAACTATATACGTTTGAATTAACCGACTTCCGGGCAATTTAACCACACACAAAAATGATTTGCAGATTGCTGCATAGTATCGTAAATCACCACTGCATAACATTGGCGCTATGAAATTTATGGACTGCAACGTTTATTACAATCACAATACTCCTCCAATTTTCAGAATTGCTTAAAAATAAACCCAAACTACGCCGAATTCCAATTTAGATTGAAGGGACTATTTTATTACGCGGATGCATGTGTGGAAAATTGGCAAGATGATATTCCTATACTACGCCAACGAAACATGTCTATTGTTGTAAATATTGTTAGAAGATTAAGTGGAAGCTAATTGTAGTAAAGCATTAATTAGCTATAAGAAAATCATTACCAAAACAACTCACAATTTTTCACAGAAAAAAAACTGCCCTTGGTCTTTCAAAATCCCCTTCACTTTTCGAACAAACAGCGGCACTCAATTCATAAAGCGCTTAGATAAGCAAAATTCTTTACATATTTCCTTTGTAAGAGATAATAAAAGAGAAGGTATTAGACAGTCGATCTATACCTAGTAGTTGTAAGCGGATTACATGAAAACGCAGCTTGTATTAACCGTATCAAAGACGACTGATTCAAAATTTACGTTCATCGCCAAATTACTTTTCTCGCATCTTTCCCAAGGACCAAAAGAATTTTTCATTTATGCCCTTTTACGCAAATTGCCAAGTTCGGCAATGAAGATAAGCAATTGTGAGTAGTAAAGCAATCGTATTATTCACATTGATCTAAAAAAAACCTCATCAATATGTCCATTCGACAAAGGGCATAATGGACTCGCGTAGGCACATTATTAAGAACCAACCGACATTAAGCCATCTTGATAGGAAAACCCATGAAACGGCAGTCAATTAATTAGATCTCCCAACCTCGCAATCAGTGCTAACACCTAATGGTTTATGGAGACGTCCATTACGAACAGGACCTGAATGTGCCCGTGCAGATCGAGCAAGGGCATCGAACATGTGTGGCCTTCGTCGTGTGTATATCTTCGGGCTTATCGTGTAATAAATAAAGCACGCGGAAATTGATAAAACCAGACAAAACCGAGATTGCGTATGGGGTGGGAAATAAACGCCCAGTAACATATAGGGGTCGCTGCTGTATGTTGATCGATCCTAGGATAGAGGCTAGACGCCTGTCGCCACCATTTTTTTTTTAACAGATTTTAATTAGGGCAGGAGTATAAATGGCAAATCAGATGAGAAATCGAGATGGATGACCAGTGTGTGTATGCGGAATAATAAACGCTACACGAAAACGTCTAATCGTGGATTTCAGCTAATTGTGCAGTAAACACGCGAGAGTTAGTTTATTTGCATAAAATGTTGAATGTTTCGGGTATTCAACCTATAGCTTTGTGTATGCACCATGCAAGTCTCAAATACTCTGCGATTAAAAAACTATTGTTGACATATGCTGATTGTTGATAAATGGACATGTATGGTGGCTACATAGCCATGTTTGGGCCATATTTTGCCATCCAAAGCCTTGGATGGATCATATTTAGCCAATGATTGATCAGCTATGTACAAAAACGTGTGGTATATGCAGAACAAGTTGAACATGTTCAGGAAAATTGAAGATCAATGCTGTCCAGCTGCCTTTCTTTGTTTTTGGAAGATCACGAATGCACATGTAGCGGTGTAAAGTAGTGTAGAAGTAGAATTTTCTGCTCAAATAAGATCTAAAGAAGCAAAACGTGAGTCTGATCCTAGCTCAGGGATCAAGAGTGGAAACGTCAAGTTGGTTATACGGTTCAGCAAAAAAGCCACCGAGATCGTGCAAATAGACTTACAACATTGTATAAGGACGACCAGGTCAGTTTGCTCGACCACAAAGAAAAAACATTGATTTCTCCAGTCGACAAGAAACGGACAAATGCATCAGCGTAAACATTCAAATCGGGATAAAAAAAGCCTATTAAGTCTTCGGTGGATATAAGCCTTATTTTACTACCACATACTAAAGTGTAACAAAATTTAATCCTCATTATTAGTATAAGATATATCAATAAAAAGGATAAATAATGCCGCTTATATCCTATTTTTAAAGCTCTTTAGGTGTTCCAAGTACGTTGTCTTTTTTCTTCGTTAGATGGCAGCACAGTACAGAACCGTTTTAATACGGTTTTAGCCTGGTATTGACCACATTCTCTAATGGGGATGTTATATATGGACATGTTGTAATAACCCCTGAAGTCGGGGGCAGGGTTGGCACAGTGCGGGGTCAGCCGGTGCGGGGTATGTGGGTTATTTTTTGATGAGAACACATTAAGGCCAAAAGCAAGCATACATGTGTGCCCAAAACCAATACATTGCCAGACAAAGGGATATTCAAATATACATATGCCTGTACACGGGAATAAATGGAAAAATCTTGGCAATACATGAGCTTAAATGGCCATATTTGTCCAAGTTCTGGTCTATTCATATATAGAACAACTCAGACTGTACATTCCACACGTGATTCTTAATGTACATATCCACCTGGGTCCTGGATCGACTTAGGCTTTTTAAAACAAAACTAAATCTTAGACATCAGCTATAATGGCCACCACTCATGTCCATGTGGGAATGATGGACATCCTCACCACATCAAGTAAAGTCAGTACAGGGATTTCGTCTATAAAAAACTGCAACTGGAAATTTCACGTTTATTAGCAGCAGCGTAACCATCGAAGATACCCAAAAGGGTTAAGGGACATCCCATTGGTTATCACACATTTACCATAAAACGTTTGAAATGGGTTGGCAACGATCGCGAATGGCGATACGCTTCTCAATAAACTCCGTTTAGCACTTGTCCAACGAGGATTATGTCCAGCAAGCAATTGTGGGAAAGAAGAAGAGTTACACGTACGCATTACACACCCTATTTTCCCAATAGAATAACAATGGAGAGATTTTTTGTACGTGCTTAAAGATGCGTTGAAAGAAGGGGGTAAGGAGTAAAGGGAGTCCATCCCCCCATTGAACAAATGCTTGTTTGGCCCACACTGCAGTGGATCAGGAGGGAATTATAATGGCCAATGTAATGCTTTGGCCAACGATGGTACAATGACGGACAGCCTAAGTTGTCAAGATAAGTCTTTTTATCGAGGAAAAAAAGCACCAAGCACGGCGAGTAACACTTGACAGCACGCAGTTGCAAACGTTGACTAGGCAATGCATACAAGAGACCAAACTTGCATGGACCCAGAAGAAAAAAAACCATTTTCTTCTCATTCAGCTATTGTACTTCTGTGCAGCGGCCATTTAAATGCGATAAATGCCAGAATGGCACACTGCATCTTGTTTGTAGTATATACGCCATCATCGGGTGTAACAGCTTTAGTTAAAATTTGATTGCTCAGATCAGATCAAGGTGTAAAGCTTTATATGGTCATGTATGTGCCATATATGGGCTTTAAACATCCATGTTATGGGTCATAAATAGCCATGTGTGGACCATATTTCCCCAATGTTGGGACATAATATGGATCATGATGAGCGAAATTGGAACCACACATAGTAAAATTTTCACAAAATATGGTATATATTACCATAAATTAAGTTATTACATACTGCGGTGTATATTAACCATATGTTATCATATGTCTATATAAATATATATATTTATAACATTTCTACATGTATGGTCATGAAAAGATGTATGCGAACCCATATGGGAATGCATGGTCCATGTAGTTATGATTTTTCTATACCCGGAAAGCATGTTAGCAACAAGGAACTGTTCAGTCTAATCTCAGACGGTATTCATAACAATATTTTTATCATTAATTCCAGCAAAAAAAGTAATAACTTCCGAGTTAAGACTATACTATCGTTAAAATGAAATTAGATTTTCATTGATCGCATTAATGCTAAATGAAAACTAATTAAATTAATTCCGTCCCTCGTCGAGTTATTAATAGCTTTGTGCAGTGATCAAGAATATTCAGCTTTTAAAAAATATTCGATATGTACGAAGCATTGCGTTTGAAAACCAATGTCTACATAGCGTGTATAAAATAATGATATTTTATTTCAGATACACAATGCATCTGCTCACATTTCAAACATGGCGTTAATCCTACTATAGCTGTAAGAAGTGTTTCCATTATTTTGTGCATCTTATGCACAAGGTTAAACGATGAAAGTGAAATTCATGAGGCAAGAATTTTATTTCGCAAAGAAAGTGTACCCTCGATTATTGAAAATGACCAATTAAGATACTTCAAACGGGTTTATGAAGGGTAAAAGAGGTCCCTAGAGTTGAATCGAGATTAAGTGAAAGAGTAGAGGCTTATATGACTCAATATAAGGTAGTCAAATCTGATAAACAATTGTTATATAATAATATCAAGAATAATTCATAAACTAGAAAAAAATGATAAATTCAAATCCGCTTAACCTAATATTAATTATACACGTTACATCATAGACATGTATGGCTAGACCAGAAATTTGAGATATATGCGCATGTAATATGGTTCATGCATGACTATACATGTATATGGCCCATACATGAATATATATGCCCAAGAAATTGGATCAACACGTATTCTATTGTAATTTTTCTTGTTTACTTTGAACATACAACGTAGATTAGCAATCATTATTTCAGAAATATCCAAAGTGCCTTCATTGCCTAAAAGTCTCAGAAAAACATGTAATTACAGGTAATTCACATAGCCATCTGCACGCGTGGTGTCAAAAACTGAGTATAGAAATATAAATACAATGGCACGCCTTGTAGATAAAAACTGAGTGAGGGCGCCACCAAAGTCCCTGGTGTTCCCAGAAGAGAATATATGTGCAATTATTTATCTTCACTTGGCAGTGCATGCATAAGGTGTTTACTTTTTTTTGGCTTTGACATCTTCAGCTACATAAAGGAATGAAGCTTCGTGTCTAGATTTACATAATTCACCCAATACATTCAAGATAAAAATGCACCAGAGGGCCATGCGTCCGCTGTCACATCGCCAATTTCCAGCAAATTCTCAAAGCGCAGCAGGCTATCAGAATCTATCTTCGGTGAAATCGGTTTGTGGTGATAGGCCCATCCTCCTAGCGGCCAAGTTTCGATTAATCACTCGAGATTATATTTATGGGCAAATGTATACAAGTACATTGATGTTGCCATTGAAGCCAGCAGCAAGAAAACGTTAATGAAGACATATGCAAGGGGAACGCTTCGGTTCAGAACTAAACACGAGTTAGTTTGTGAAAATTATCAGAATAGAACATTTATCACAATATCCCACATCACTCGATGCATGGAAATACAGGTGCCTCAGTTGTACGTCTTCCAAGTAATACCAAGACTAGACCCACCATTATGAAAAAAAACCACGTCCATATATTCGAGTGAATTATTATAATTATACACCATTGCAATAGTGATATAATAACCTGCATATATGAGTTAGTGAACGAACATGTCAAGATTCCCTTTTTATAATAATAATTTTTTAAAAAAGTACAGAAATTACTCGATATGTTAAATTTCGTTACATTAAAGCAAGTTCAATTTGACTTCAAAATTTTAAAATTAAGTATAAATTTAAAAATAGTTGGCATCAATCTTCAAAACATCGTTTTTTATAATTTGTAGACGTAAATCAAAATGCGGAACAGACAATAGGTTTCTTCAAATAGGTAATGTTTAATCTGGAAGACGCCAGACGGTGACGTTCTTGGGATGCAGTCAAAAAACACGTCCCCAAAAGTTCTTCAAAAAATAGACCATTTTCCAAAAATGGTCCAAAAAACATGGACATATGAATATAGGTTTAGAGTGGGATTGTCAATTTTTGAAGGAATTTTAGAAGGCGTCCTTCTGGTTGGCGGCAGCCAGATTAAACAGCACCTATTGTTGAAAAACACGCCACAAGCAGTCAAATTTAGAAATTTTCGATTGGAAAGGTCAAAGGTGTTTCGTTGAAATCCTCGAATGTAGGCGGTATTGAACAAAATATTAAAAGCAGATTTATTTCTAGAGAGCTGCTTGAACAACAAGGACGAAGGTTCTCGATAGATAGAAAGATATTCATCGGTTGCACCGCAACAACCTGTAATGAATTTCGATTAAATTGAGCTTACTCTAATACTCAACCTAAATTTAACGTGAAAAAAAGTTCGTTAAATCAAAATCAATCAAGTGCCTGAAGAAGAAAAAATTGCATCGTCGAATTCAAAAGCTATTTGGCTAGCGTTGATTGTGGGGAAAAAAATATTTCAGATGGAATCTAGCATTCATTGGATAATTAAAAACGAGTCTAGAAAACACAGGATCTTCATCATTGCAGGCATGTAGGTATATGCCTAAAGAAATTTTCAATAAAAAAAACACCGAGAAGTACGTATAGAAAAAAAGACAAGGGTAAAAAACCCGATAATAGACAAAAAGGCACGTAATGATGAAGTGAAAGACGATATTAGCATATCCGTTTATTAAAAAAAAACTAGAACGTCGTTAACTAACATGTATAAAAATACCGAAAATAGCCTTTTAAAAAAATAATCGAGGGAAAACAAATATATCCGAAATGTATCACCTTTCCAATATTTATTAGGAAAGTACATAAAAAAGGTACATAAATTACTGTTAGAAGCACTGATGAGGTTTCTGGTACTTCATATCTGCCTAACACATTCCGAAACCTACCTTGAAATGCGATGCGAGTTTTATGAGAGTAATAATAAAGCTCTGTAAATACAATGTTGTAATTTTGAAAAATGCCCCTATCATAAATGATTGTAGGTTACACGTGAAATCTTGTTACCCCATGTTAAAAATGTTAAACATTTCGTGAATGGATGTTTTGAAGTTGTTTGTTTGAAAATTATTCAACATGAATACACATGTCACAAGGACACATATGTTTGGATGTATTGTTGTAATCTGCCAGTTGTTAAACTTGAAAATCACTTTTAATTGTATTTTACAAAGAGCAAAATATAATATCTGAATTAGACAAATGTCAAGAACAGAACTGATTTCAAAAACTCAAAAATCCAATAACAACAAAACCTGCAAACAAAGCCAACAAATGGAATACTTGCACGCACCATAATTAAAACCAACATGCATCCTTGTGACATGTGTATACATGAACATATATGACCATATGTGTTCGTATGTTTTTGCATGGTCATTTGTAGCCATGTACATATACCTTAATAGATGGATGATACAAGCTATATACTAGGGGTGGTCAAAATGTGTTGCATATTCATTTATTATTCGAAAACCAGATGTCGTACAAAAAAACTGAAACAGTCATTTTAATAAACAGAATATTTGCTATTTTTCAATGTAGGACCAGAGTTTGTTGACACATTTCTTCTAATGCTTGATTAAATTGTTCATACCCCTCCCGTAAAATGCGTTATGTCGGCTATGAAGATATCGCCGAACGCAAGTTTCCCATCATCGTCTGGAGTTTTTGACCACTCAAGTGTTCCAAGAGTCACCAAGCGACTTCCATCTTTTTGGTCCACTAAAGGAACACTTGAGTGGTAAAAAATTCCAAACAGCCGATAATGTGAAACTTGCGGTTTGGCAATAGTGTGGTATAAATAATGTCATCAAACGTTGGGATAAATGTGCCAACAAACTCGGATTCTACATTGAAACCGAAAATTCCCTGCTCATTAAAATGGCTAGTTCAGTTTTTTGTACGACACCTGGTTTTCGAATAATAAACGAATATGCAAGACTTTTGACCGCCTCTCGTACATGCTACATATTGGAGAAAATTTTACTATGCTCACATACAATTTCCAATATGGCTCATCGATGGCTAAATATGGTCAATATATGGCCCCAACATATCCATCTATACCTTTTTTAGCCGGGGTAGTGTGCGTGTTCACATTAGCTCCAATTGTTTGAATGGTTTTAGGTTTTTTCCACTATAGATACGGCGCGACACGAGTTACCTAATTTAAGCTGCATACAGCTTATTAGCAGTCAAGCCAAGCAAGGTGGATGCCAACATCAGCCAATTAAAAAACTAACGTTTTGCATAAGACATTTGTCATATCTTTCGCTATAGCATGTTCCGCCGTTTATTTTGGGAATTTGGAGCTAGGCTTAAGGGAGGGTGTGTACCAATTTATCATTCGTACCACCCATTAAAATTCAAAGATCTTACGAACTCTAAAAAGAAGTTAAATGAGCCAAGTTTTCGGGTCAATAATAAATTATTTTCAGAGACGTGAAGCGATTTTCAAGTTTCATTAAACTGCTTGGGATTTGCACGATTCCGTCGTATTAACTGTGGGTTGATGGTGCATCCACCACTTAATTTGAAAGAAAATTTATTCCACGTGAAATCACGGTTACTTCTTCTAAAATCCTCCACAACTTCGAAAAGAGTATTTAGCATATCAATACGCCAAAGGTCTTTGAAGTACACATTGCCTAAATGAAAGCAAAGTCTTTAAAAGAGACACACAAAAAAAGCTGAAAGTAAGATTTTTTTTAATGGGATGAGCGAGGAAATTTTTCTTAAAAATCTTAGCTAAAATCGATTTAAGGATGAATCGACTAGAATCAAATTGCTTTTTAGTTAGGACGAAATCGATGTTTAGTTTAGATAAAGATGGTTTTAAGTTAGGATGGAGCCAGATTATTGTTAGGATGACATAGATGTTTAGTTAGGATAAAATCGGTTTTTAACCAAGGACTAAAAGCTAGAGAGGCTAGTAGCACCAACCGGAAAATCACAATTTGGCGGATAGAAATGTGCGCAAGCGCGAGGAACTTTTTTTTTAAATCAACGGAAAATACGCTCCTCGCGCATGTGCGTTGAAATCATCGTTTCCGGCTGGATCTATAGTCTCTCACATGAAGGCGCCATTCTATCACAGTTTACCAGGACATTAAATCGGGTTTATTAAGCGGTCAACCCATATATAAACCATTTTATGTTGGTATCATTACGTTTAACAACTACTTTTCTCCCCCTGACCGATCTAAGTGGAGTCTCGATGAAGTCTCATCAAAATCGCCATTGAATACGCAAAGCCTATAATGACTCAACGGGAGGTTTTCACATTTTTTTAAGGCTTTGGTGCTTCCTGAACACGATAATTGCCTAATAAGGCGTTCATAAAGGCCCGGATTTCAGTTAGCTGTACGTCTGAAAAGCGATTGTAGGATGATGCTGGTAATTAACAGATGAAACAAAAGAGACCAAAAAAAAAATGTTGCTGGATGTATAAAAGTGTTCTCACTGTCAATTGGATAAAAGAAGTTGGTACAAATTAATGTTGAAAACTTGACAAAACGAGAAGAAGAAAAAATTGGGGAGAAAAGCCACGAACAGATATTTGTGTCAGATACCTCTTTGAGTAATGAAAAACTTCCATGGTTGCTGTTGACAGGAATTGAAAATGACATTTTCTAGTATACGCGGTAAACTCATTAGAGATATCTAACTTTTCCCCCACCTTACAAATGGATGCATACAACTATCAGATAAAACGACCCCCCACGATTCCAAATGTCATTATATGTAAAAGATGGAAATACAAAAATACAGCGTGCACGAATTATAGATCAGTGGATCCAGGTGCAGGGTGTGATTCAATTCAATGTTCATTTCAGATGCAATGACCTGTATGTTAACTGTCAATTGATAACTTAAATTTGTTGGCTGCACCTATATGTACGTGTTAAAATTTTAAAAATTTCAAAAATCGGTCCCTTGATTCGGGCAACTATTAACCACGTATGTGATCAGTGTTTGCCATCCCTAAGGGACAGCTACATTTTTCCAAACATTTAAACGTTTACTTATTTCGGCTTATTCCAGTTTTCTCTGGATGCTATTACAAGGAAGTTAACTGTCAACTGACTTCCTAAATTATACGGCTAAAACCCATGTGTTAGAGACTAAATAACTTCAAAAGCGCCCCTAGACTTGGGCAACCATTGTATGCACGTATGTCATCAGTGTTTGCCATTCTTAAGGAGCAGCTACAATTTTTCCAAACTTTTGCTTATTTCGACAGACTTCCAGCTTTATCTGGATAAATGCGCATACGTTTAGCCTTGAAAATAAGATAAAAACCCACCAAATAAAATTCTGGCAAACCAAATGTCCTTCCCAAAAGCAGACACGTGACAATGTGCATACACATCTGCTCAACGTCTTTCAACGATGTAATTATTGAGGAATGTTTTCAACAATTTTGGGTGGAAAACTGTGGAAAATAGATATACGGGTGAATTCGTGAGATTTTGAATTACTAAGGGATAAACATTTCTAAGAACACGAGCGTTTTTTAAAGAATATTTCTGATTTTATAAAGTCATCTAAATTTTGTAAAAACTTTCCCTTCTCTTACAAAATCTTCAGATTTCCCTTCATGTTCCACACGAAATTCACCTTATTTCCAAGAATAACTGTGGTCACAGAATGGATATCAACCTAGCTAAAAAAAATCGATTTGGATACAATGTATGCAAATGTGCATGTGCCACAAGCAGATAGCGAATTTAGAGTTAAGGAAACTGTGTTCAGTATCTAAATTAAGCGTTGTAGATTGTCAGGATCCTAGCATTCTTTCTGCAAGTAAAATGTACCAGGATGCGATACTCCACAATAAGTACACGCAGTTATTCGGGTTTTGTATTTCCGTTTTCGAGGGATTCGTGTTCTCCAACATTTGAATTGTTTGTGGGACGTCAATCATGCAGTTACGAGTTTCAAACATCCTGGCTGATTTCTCAAAAGTGTTTTAGGTCACACGTGACTGCCTGCAGGCTGTTTCGACTCTCCAGATCGCTGACAGTGATCCCAATTACTCTATCGCAGTTGCTGCCATTGAGTCTTGAACTTGGCTCAAACTTGTTGAAAAAGCAGGGCAACTTTGATTCAATTAAGATGAAAACATGGCATGGATGCCACCACTACACCAGTGCCACCGCCCCTTCAGCCGGTTGGCACCAGATTCGCACCCCTCAATAACCATCTCTGATCACCCCAAAAAAAACGCTTTCCTCCAATTTCAACCTCCAGATTTCTCTGCAGTTTGTCAGATGGTTTTCCAAACTGCACGCTTACAAAGGAACCCAGGCGAACATATGTTTATGAAGAAAGACGTTAAATTGGGCGAAAGCCGGCCATGTGTTGATATTTTATATCAACTCAAACTCTTCTTCGACTTTCGTGTTTTCGTATTTCATCAATTGTCTGAACCAACTCTGTTCGTGCTCAGTAAATGTCGGTGTCCGTTTTCAAAATGAATATTCGCAATGTTATTTTTTAAACTTTCATCCACGTCGTTTTTGTATATTTTTCTACAAAAAAAGTAAAAATACGCGCCAATCGGTTTGTTATTTTTGTTTCAAAGTTGAGAAATATTTGACTTCTTGCGCAAAAACACTCTGCTTTCATTCAAAGGGTGGTCCAGCAATTCATTTTTATTTGACATCCTCTTTTTTTTGTGTTTGTTCTTATGTTGTTCACAACAGTTTTACTTCAAAGGAGGTGGACTCATATTCAAGTATCATATATTTTGCATCTTTAAGTTGATACGTAAATAAGAACATTTTAATAAGTTAAAACAAAATAATCCAGAAGAACATAGACCATAGTTCTATTTCATGTTAAGCCTTTAACTATTGAAGGGAACCAAAAATGAAAAGAAGAAAACAAATTTTGGAAATACAGTTAATACATCTGTAAAAGCTAGGATAATCTTAGCGCTTAACAATTGCAGTATTTGTCTAATCTATTTTCAACTGGGGTAATTGAACCCCCAAAGAGTTCAACCGCCATTAAATGCACAAAGGGCATGCTGTTTTGATCACGTATCATATATACTGGGATAACGATATCATATGCGGTGTAATTCAGCTTTACAAGTTGGCCACCAGAGAAGATGCAGTGGGGCATCGAACCAAAAACTTTATCCCGTCATTGTATAGGCAATAAGCGGGATAAGGGCAGCTTTTAACAAAAAAAAAAAAAAAAAAAAAGCATTAGCCCTCATCCTATAAAAGCCAAGAAAAGCAGCCAAAAATATAAACAAGAGCCAAATATGAGACGATCGATGGAGCGCAAACTGCATGCGTGAATCCTGTTCAAAGGCAAGGAGGACAGTTAAGAAAACGGTTTTGCTTCACTGCTTTTCAAATATCACGTCAAGGTTTATTTGAATAGTGGGACTCGTGACCCATCCTCCAAACACATGGCACCTTTCAATTATTTATCAAAGATGGCGGACTAGTCGACTATCTACCGCGATGAATTCTCGCAGCCTAAAATGGCGAGAAAAGAAGAAAATTACATCATGTTGGAATTCGAGTATTTGTTTTCATGAAAGTTTTGTTACAAATCTGATATCTAAACATCCTAAAGTGCCACAACCTAGACTATCGATGTCATGGCCGTGACATAAAAATACGTTATAACAACAGGTCTCGTTCACCAGTTACAATATTGCAACTTTCCAGTAGCTCATATATGCTATTATGTTTGAGAGTTGATAATATTGTTATATTGCGGAACTTGGATGTTCCATTGTTTCCTTAAACAACATGAATATAGGCAGTAAAAATAATGGTGTTAATATTTCTGTTTGGGAAAGAGGAGCAAGTACAAACTGTTTCAAACAAGTTTCAAACTGGTCATTTGAAAATAATTTATGAATTCATCGTGTCCCGCAACTTCAAAAAAGTGAATCCGTAATGATATCGCTTGATTTAATATTCATGGAAACAGGAGTGAGTTTCTTGAAAATCGATAATTTGCAGGTGTGTAAGCCATTGTTAACGATCGAAGCGCCACGGAGGGATCTTTTGAGTTACCGGGAACAAGTTATTAAAATACATACTTGGCATCGCACAAATTATATCCTGTTGTTCAGGCCTGATGTTTCAGACATCCAAGAATTTGAAATGTCATCGAATTGTCGGGTAGTTAAATTCGCTAACATGAATAAGAATCGCTTTTCCAAACATCAAAGAATCTGCCTAGGGCACAGACTTCTCTAGAGTATAAAAAAAATGTATAAAGCTCAGTCAACTAAAGCTCGATCGTCCATTAGAACCAGCAGAAGACATTTTTGCTTTAGTTTTGTAAAAACAATAGGCTCGCGAGTTCAATCAATGTTCGTTCGATACTCGCCCACGCACACAGGTGCTGCCCCTTGTGGAGAGTACTGAAAACGAATTATTTTCATCAATTTGGACGCTTTTTCCGTCGGGTGAAATCCCATTGGGCACAAGAAACGAGATGTGCAGTACACAATTCATCACTTAGGGGAATTCAGTCCACGGCACAACATAAAAACACCCTTCTAGCCCGGCAATATTTTAGAAGACTGCTGGGGAAAGTTTGAGACAGTCCCAAAAGACGTCTTGGAGGTTTTTAGATTCATTAGATTGCAGTTGAGTTGAACTTAAAAGGTAAAGTAGACGACAAAATGGATATGGTGTGATGTGGTGTTCCCTAAGCGCCACCTGCTATGTGGAAATAAAACTGTGAGGGATATGTCAAAATCTTCCATATATTCCTGCATTGGTACGGTCATTATGAAATTCCAATGTAATTCTTAGGGGTAAACGTTGATGAATACGAATTGGCAGATTTCAGCATTACTTCAAGTGAAATTCTGAAATTCATTGCGAATGGTTATCATAACTCAACATTGCTTGACAGAGTGAAGTCATGGTGTACTAATTCCAGATAAAACTGCCCCCAATGATGACAGGAAATTGCTAACTCACCATCAACATCCTGCAATGCAAAATGGGTACAGACAAGTCGACCAAAACAAAAATATTGAGTCTAAATTTGGCAAATTCCTTATGTGGTCAGGATACGCACAACCAGGATACAGCTATGCATACTTGGAGGGGGTCCCCCAGAATGCATTTTGAATATTTGTGTTGGGAAACGTATGATTCTCAACCACAACACATTATTCCCCTCTTGGCACCCCACGAACAACGCACTACACTTCCAACAACTGCCCTAACTTTAGCCTTACCAAAGTATGGCGAGAAAAAAAAACTGGTACGAATTTCATTTAATTCATTAAGAGAGTGAATTGCACCAATCGCCATCTCTCAATAGCAGCGTTAATACGCTTGTGTACAGAGTTAACAGCTCGGAAAGCCTTTTGTCAATTTCCCTATGTTTTTTTATTATTTTACTGCATGCTAGCAGACCCACCACCATCGTGCAATTTAATACGTTGAAAGCAATTTTTCGTAAATTGCACGATGGGGGTAACGAACCGTGGCTTAAATCCAAGACATTCTGGAGTCTGACGCCCGTTGAAATAAATTAATGCAAATGCGGTCTAAATTCATCCGCAGGAAGCCCCCGACTCGATTAAATGCAACGTTTGCTTATATTTCTGTTGGGAAGGGGGAGGGGGGGAGAAATGTAGGCCTGCACACATGCAATAAAATGATACTAATATATCTGCACTAGCGCAGCAACTGCTGTGGTTGGCTGTTGCGGTAACAGCATGGCGGACATTACATTCTAAAATTTCAGTCCAAGACATTTCATCTCGAAGATTTCAGTCCATGACATTTCATCTCGAAGATTCCATTCCAAGACATTTCATCTCGAAGATTCCATTCCAAGACATTTCATCTCGAAGATTCCATTCCAAGACATTTCATCTGGAAGATTCCATTCCAAGACATTTCATCTGGAAGATTTAATTCCAAGATATTTCATCTGGAAGATTCCATTCCAAGATATTTCATCTGGAAGATTCCACTCCAAGACATTTCATCTGGAAGATTCCACTCCAAGACATTTCATCTGGAAGATTCCGTTCCAAGACATTTCATCTGGAAGATTTCGTTCCAAGACATTTCATCTGGAAGATATCATTCCAAGACATTTCATCTGGAAAATTTAATTCCAAGATATTTCATCTGGAAGTTTCCATTCCAAGACATTTCATCTAGAAGATTTCGTTCCAAGACATTTCAACTGGAAGATTTAATTCCAAGATATTTCATCTGGAAAATTTAATTCTACGATATTTCATCTAGAAGATTCCATTCCAAGATATTTCATCTGGAAGATTCCATTCCAAGATATTTCATCTCAAACATTTCATTCCAAGATATTTCATCTCAAACATTTCATTCCAAGATATTTCATCTCAAACATTTCATTCCAAGATTCCATCTCGAAGATTCCATGCATTCTAAGAGATTAACGACCCTAGGCAACATTCAAGAGAAAACATCAAAACCATAAACATTTAATTATTTCCAGAAAACAGTACTCTTGTTGTACACAAGAGCGTTTATTTATGTTAAAGGTATGTAAAAGTACTAATCTAAGTACATTTGCTGCACACAGGTTGATGTCGAAGTGCTTTTGTTGGACCACCCTGCACTAGCACGCGTCGACATCACACCCTGTATACAGTATCTCCATGAAAATCCCATTTGAAGCATTAAATTAAAACCCTAAAGAAAATGAAACTAAAATCCATTTTTGGCAACTTTTTAGCTGCACGACCATTGTTTCGTGTAAACGCGATTCCGTTGTTGCATGTTCATCCTTTTTCATCGATTTCTACTCCAAACAAGCAAACAATGCGCGTTCAATATGGCCGCAATAATGTTGTTTGGATATACACTAACAGCACAGCCTCTGTCTTATAACAAGTGATATACACGTGGAGGCTTATTATAATATCGATTGCCACCCGAGTCCTAATAAGATGAAAACCTCGGTAAAACTTTTTTTTTCCTCGAGGGGAAGAAAAGTCCAATTAATATAACGAAATTTTCAAACTAAATCTCGGACTTCATCCAAAATTCAATCGAAAAAAATATATATTAAAAACTGGGGGAAAAAAGATGAACCTTTTCCATCCGGAAATACAAAAGAATAAATAAAATGAATGGTCTTAATAACAGGGTGAAATTTTACTTTTTTGGCAATTCTGTTAACAATGTCAACGTCCATTAATTCCCTATAAACGATCGCCATTAGTGCAGTATAAGCTCGTATTAGTAACCAAGAGAATAATTATAAAGGATCAAATTGCAATGGGGTGACATCATAATCTCCCCCCCCCCCACCCCCCATAAAACAGCTAAATACGAAGTAAGCATCCCTGCACGAGATTGGGATTTGTTTATTGATGTTAAGCTTAATAGGTCTTTAGTAATCGTGGATTAAGCATGACGTTAATTACGTTGTATACAAGGTTAGTAACTTATAAGGATGAGGAATTACAGTAGGTGAAATCATTGATTTAGAAGACTGATTTGGCTCGAGTTTACGATAACTGGAAATTTCCACACAAAAATCGCCATATTTTAAAAATTCCACTTTTACTTTCAATTCAATTTACCAAGGTATGAAATCCAAAAAGTAAGACATGAGTTGAAACTGTACAATTGTTCACATTATTATCCAAAATGGGAAAATGGAAAAGGCAAATTTTGTGTTTTAACGACAAGACATGCACCCCTGTAACACAGGTAGGAAGAGTAGGCCTATATTATTGGGAAGGGCAATGCCCTTTACTAATCCCCGTATAATTGAGCGAATGAATAAAGAAGACCACACCCATCTGGCATGCCATCGCCCTACATTTTAATAATCGAGGCGAAAATGAAAAAGGTTACATTTTCAAATTATGACACGTTTAACTAAATGCAAACAAACCAACTGGAATAGGAAGGCTGCATACAAAAAAAAAGTGTGATTTATGAAATCTCGGTGGAGACAACATGTGCAAGTAAACGAGCCATGACGGCTAATTTATACATCCCAAAAGCGCCTTCATTAAAGCGCAGCAAATATCATTTGTAAAAGGAACTTTAGAAACGTATGTATAATTGATGGCTTATCTCCATTGTTTTTATTTTATCTCAAGTTAGTTGAAATATCCCCCAAAGCCCCCCACGTTGATTTCACATTTATCATAATAGCACTAGACACCTCCAATTTACCCTCAAAGTTACAAACGATTTCCCATGATTTGAACATTTCCAGAACCTTCCCCTTGTGTTTTTTTTACTTGTATCCACTCCAAAATTCTACTAATTAATAAATTGAATGCCACTACTTTCAAGCCCAACTTGAAAATAAAGAAATCTTTCATTATAGTTAAGCATTTACGTGTCATGCCCAAGCAGTCCTTAAGCGTAATGACTACCAAAATTTAATTTGCCACTGCAATCGACTCGCCCGTGCACTTTATTTTATGAAGTTAATGCCATAAATCAACATACACGCAATTTATTAGCAACTATTAAATGTATACACAACATTAACGTGCCTCGGGGCAATTAATTCGGCGATATCAGAAGAGCCACTGGTCATCATGAGACTGATTATTTAATGTATCGCGATCGTAACTATACGAACGATGGCTCCGAAACTTTATTATTATTATTATTTCGCGATCTAATCAATTAATTTAATGATTAAAAAGCATGCATGTATACGTATTGCAGCATCCAAAGGATATCCTGTATTATTCCACGATCTACATAAAAGTTGATTTCCTTTTTCAGAACATTAATTGATTAATTATGATAACGACCAAGGCCATTAGCTCGCGGGACATATAATATGTATTTATAAGGTCTACACAACTATTAAATTGTATTTAATGTCACGTATTGACCTTAAATTGCAACGATGCATTTCCAACACCTGCCTATCTGAACGATGGGTAAATTAAATGGATATAGTAAATATAAAGTGTATGATAAAAGACGTGCCAATTAGAACAACAAAACCTATAAGATGTCATAGGTTAATCATCCGATATCAAGATTAAAAATGGCGCCCAAACATGGCTAGACACGTTCATCTCCATTACGTGATTTTTTGAAAAACTCCATAAAGACATGATCGTATAATACAGTGTCGATTCAACTGGAATTGTTCATCTGTCATATGGACTCAAAATAACATCGCAAACAACGAATTTTTCCAGATATGAGCGCATCCTTGTAATGCAACAGTCGAACAGTCGGCCATTTTGTAAAATGGCGTCCAAATATAGAAAAGCAATAAAGAAAAAGACCTTTTTCAAGCCCACCTCAGGAATCATCAAGTGAAATTTGGCAATACATTCTCTCATCAATTTCGAAATACAATAAAGTGAACAAAGGTCTTCCTTTAGTGCTATAGTTATGAGATTATTATGCCAAGTGCATGCTTTTTGGCATCGAGTTCATTGCAACATTGACAAGATAATGCGAATATAAAAGCCACCACATCCATGCAGGTATGTATACGAATGCAGTTGTTTTATACATGTCTATAAATGCATTCTCGCATGCTAGTCGCTTAGTTTTATAGCAACAAATTGCCGTTGATAAATGCGCACTGTCCAAATAATAGGCCCGAAAATCGATAGAAAAGTTGGCCTTTTAAAAGTGCATGTTATCGAGCATGCATTTAAATAATTGATGCAAAGTGTGGCGCAATGCTAACGTTAAAAACAAAAAACGTAGTCCAGTACCCTGGCATTCAAAAAACAATTAACTTTCAAAAGTGTGCTTTGCAAGGAAACAGAAATTATACAGAATTCTTCAGTATACTCCGTCTTATCAAATTGCACAACAAAATTAAAGCCAGTGCTTCGGCGTCCGAGAACCATTGAAAAACGCGTAGGTTCAATTTTAAATTGGAAATTTTAATTTAAGCACGAATGCATTTTTAATTTACATTTCCACCCTTGTGTGTATGTTTGAACACTCCTTTCAAACACGCAGACCCAAGTGGGTAAGCTTACTAAAACAACTCACTGCATTGTACTGGAAGTTCATATTGGTTGGGAGTTGTTTTTACTCATCTTCCACTTAAGGTGGTTCACAACCCTATCACTTTCAATATGTGAAATTTTAAAACCTGCTCACAGCCAAACAAAAAGAGATTAAATAAAAATAAAAATTGTTTAAAATAGCTTGAT
>JAQGAE010000457.1:0-36552 GCA_034696685.1 Julus scandinavius | reverse complement strand
AATTACTTTTTGTACTCAGTAATATCCTTTACTCGTTACTCAAATACATCAATGTACTCAATTACTGCCCAACACTGAGTTTATTAATTATCTATAAAATATCAATAGTTACTAAAAACTAAATACTGATAATAAATACAGTATCTACATCCCCATTTTAGAACGCTTCACCTTGAAATTTAATACGCATGGTGCATATATGGTACTTTATTATCCGAATACAGCCTTCTGTCCCAAACCCAGTTTCCAAATTTAAAGACCCAGTCGTTCATATTAAACAAACGCGAAGCTTTTCAGGAATGCATACATACAGTAACTGCATTTCCCAACCCTTCCAGAACAATCACCGCTCAATGCCAGCATAGTTTACTAAAAGCAAACCCATGGATAGTCCCGACAGGTTCGAAACCAAGCCATCACCGTTAATTGCACGCAATGGACACGAAAAGGCAATAATAATAAACTGCACGCTTCAACGCAGAATGTTGACCCCTGCCGATTAAAATCAATACTCCCCGCCGTCCGTTCCGAAAGCTTTACTCACCAGTGAACTCGATTACCATGGCGGCAATGGCGGCTGTCGACGGAAAATCCGATTTCGGCAGCGGCTCAAGCCCGCGGGATTCCCACGGACGACGCATTGGGTCCGGCAAAGCCGAGTCGTGCAAGTGCGGGGTTGGCGGCCCTCGGATTCCGAAACCAAGAGACTGACATCGATCCGACCCAAAGCGCGGCACAATCCTTTCTAAACAACATACGATTACCGCAGGACCGACCTAGATTCCAGCAAAAATCCGGAAAAGCGACTGGCGGCACATGCCAAGGAACCCGCGGCACCCCTGGGACTCTCCGTATAAACAGGGCAATGTATCGCCTGAGTCACCCGCTTTAGTAGCCGATGGATCAATAAAGGAGAATCCCTGTTCTGTTGGCGTTGCGGCCGGCAGCGACGATGTAGGCCACGGCGTCGTCCGTCTGGAGAGCGACACCCGACGACCGCCGTGGGAAGCCGATGTTATACGCCTCCAATGTCATTGGCTCATTTCGGATCCCTCCAAATGGAAAGGCGTACACCCATTAAATCGAGCACAGGGACATGTTATGCCGGTTCCATACCCGTGTATAATTAAGTACCGACGGCTACTCTCAGATGGCTGTCCATTTGAGGGTTCATTTCAACAATCCGCGAGCACTCTCAAAATCGTGTCCATTTAGGCAATCGCAGAGAGTAAATAAAAGATAGCGCTTTCTTAATGAAGAAATGTGCTACATTTTCGGCTCTAACTTTCGACAGCTGCTCTCAAAAATTCGAACATGGTATTTTGAGAGCTACTATCAGAGAGGCCAGGGCTTTTACGTAGCACACTGAAAACTCAAAATGTGCAAAAAAGCACATTAAAATGTGTAAAAAAGTTGCGCACACATAAATGTGTAAAATTACCTATTTTTATATGTCAAAATTATATGTGATTTTGACATTCAAATGTGTTATATTGCATATAAAAATAGGTAATTTTACACATTTGGTGTGCTTTTTTGCACATTTTGAGTTTTCAGTGCATAAGCGCATTGCGCGTGCTACTCTCAGAGGCGTGTCCATTGGCGAGAGCATCTTTGAAAGTTTCTTGCTAGTATTTTCTCTCAGGTGGAAACGCATCTTTATACATATGTATATTGACTGCGAAAACGTATTCAGCCTTTGAATCTCTTGCACCTTAGTATTTAATCATCAAATCCTTTATCCTATAAGGTTTTTTTAGAATTTAAATTCTAGTGAAGAAAAATTAAATATCAAACATAAGTTTGCGCTCTATCATTATGATGATCCAAAACACATGGCTGATATTGTCAAAGAATGGTGCCTGTAGCATACATTTATATATATATATGTATATATATATATCGTCCACAGTCTATTGAAAATTCATGGAGGTAAAACAAATTCGAACGCCATTTTTTTCCGATTCATTCAGGAATTTCTGTGTCCTTTGAATGCTTGACAAAAGTGAGAATCTTAAAATTATGAAAACATTAATGATTTAGCGTAATGGCAAACGATGATAAGGAAAATTTAATTTTACCGCTTTAAAATAACGTAATTAACCCGCAAAAACGCTACAAGATTTGCATTCCATGAAGAGTTGAGATCTTAAAATTTTGCATCCCAAGACTCCCCCAGAAATGAAATTTTTAACTTGAAAGTAAAGTATGTTAATTAAAGAAATGCCTAGTATTAGTGTTTTCGTTGTTTAATTACAATATTTTAAAGCGGTAAAATGAAATTTACCTTCTAATTAAACATCAAAAACACTAAAAACTAGGCACTGCCAGTAAAAGTCAAATAGGAACTTTAGCTCTAGATATGCAATAAATCAATCGATTCTGTGACATGATTCCAATATTCCATTGAAGTATTATCCAGGAGAAAGAAACATTGAACACTTGACTTTTTTTGTGTTTTGATGAGGACATTTCCTGACTTTCAACAAGAAAGCGCACTTGTTCCCTTTGATTGCAAAAGAATGAGAAGAAAAATCTACGCCCTACAAGAGCACAATTCCACCATTTATATCGAGTGAATACCCATTCAAATATCAAGATGGACATGGCAGAATACGATATCAAACGCCCCGATTGCTTGTCTCTGAAATCGCATGGTGCTTAATCCGAACGATTTCCAAAACGAAATTTTCTCAGAAATGGGTCATAAAAACACTACTACATTGATTCAATTCAGTTTATTGGGATTCAATTACAGACATTGGGGATGGAAATCAGGACGAGTCCTTCAGCGCCACCTGTGGACTACTGCCGAAGTAGCTATAGTACCACAATTGCACTTATTGTATGAATGTGTGGGCGTTTATTGAGTGGCATCAGTCTTGCCTAAAAACGTACCATTATAGAGAATATGAAATCGTAGCTCTGCGTGAATTCTCCCAAATTGAATAAAAACACTGTTGTGTTCCATTGATTTTTTGACAATCAGTATGCGAGTCACCGCCTGATGGCGCTGCGTGAAACTGGGGCAAGTACAAAACGATATCGTTTAAATATCAATCACGATGAAGACATCGTTTACAATTAGCAATATACAGGAACAGCTGGGGCTCGAACTCTCATTTTTTGTATTGAAAGGATCCAAAAAAATGAAGTAATTTTTGTTTTCTCTAAATCTTAAAGCATGCTTTCTTGACAAATCATTTGTAAACCTTTAATTATAAATGACTTTTCTATTTAAGTTTTTTTTCTTCTTATTTGTCCACAATTTGCATAAATTGAGCTTGAAGGGTCCCAAAGCAAACCAACGAATCATTTTTTATGGAATTGATGTCAACATATTTGACAACTTCGCAAAAGATAAATTAAAAAGCTATTATGTGTAGAATATTTTTTTTAAACATACAGTAGGATAAAACTATCTAAATTTTCTACAAAAAAAATCACAATATGTTAAAAAAAAAAACACGCCATTTTTGGAAAAGCTAAAAATGTCCTTAGGTGTGCCATTCCTAAAGACGCTCTCTGTAGCAGTTCTCAATGTAGCATTGTAGCACGTGCTACATTGCGAACGAGAGCTGTCACAGCTAGCAGATGTTTATTTAGGGTTTTTTAAATGCTTTAAAGCTAAGTTTAGGAAATTCAGAAGAATATGAAATGCATGACGAGTAACTTGCAAGAGTTAATCTCGCGTGGAAACGCACCTTAATAAATATTTCCAAAAAAACATCCGATACTTTGCTAAAAAAAACAGCACGAGAGGCTTAATTTTTGTTCAACATCGTGTATCTATAATTCGTCCATGTTAAGATGGTTATTACCTCAAACCCAAACAAAAATATGAATTACAAAACAGCCAGAGCCAAGTTAAGAATAAAGTGAATATTTGCGATGCATAACATAAAATGTACACTTGCAATAACAATTTCCCAACAGTAAGCTTAACGTATCTCTAGGTGCATACAAATTGCTGTTATGTATTCAGAATAAGTCCCTATTACTCACAACATTTGCATTTCATTCAGAGTTTCAGACTTATTTCTCTTATCAACAAACACATGTTTACGTTTCTATAGAAAATTATCTTTATCTTACAAAAGCCAAATTGGAAATAAATAAAATAATCAAGCGTATCTATTTTTCCAAAAAATAAATAAATACGCAAACAAACAGTAAAAACTAACGATGTTCATTCAAAGCAAACACAATACACTATCGCAGTTTCAAAAGCTTTATGAATATTGTTTGATCAACAAAAGCCCACGTAAATAACGTACGAAATACCCCACCGCCCCTTTTTTTCCATTACACAGTATAGCTGAAGAGTCCACGAAGTCAACATCCTGCAGGGATGTTGCCAAGGCAACATTAGCACCGCAGCATCCACGAAATTCTCTTGGTGCATTTATTTCTACCAGACCACAACGAGAGAAAAAAATAACATGAAAATAGAGGGCAAGACCCAAATTGCGATGTTATATACTGTGTGGGGGGGGGGGATCCAAAACGCGAAGTCGTCCCAGTGAACTCAATTTGGACGTGGGCCCACATTCCGCCGATGCAAAACCCGCTCCTGAGAGCGCCATTTCGCCAAATTCAAGGGCAAAAAAAAGTGCCGGCACTCGATTTCAAAACCATCTCAAAATACGAGGGTGGAGATGTTGACATCTCATAATGGCCTGGTTATGCGATGCCCGGGAATCCAAAGGTAGAGACGGCACGTGACCATGTCACCGAGGCATTGTCATGCGTCATGCCATTTTCCAGATATCAGAAGATTGGAAAACGCATTTTGAGAAACATTACAATGGACCTCTATGTACAATATCACACGATAGCCATATCAATGACGTCATCTTTACCGCGGGAAATTCTGAAACGAATGCTGAAATTGCATGATTTCACCCTTTTAACACAGATATAAGCTATGGAAAGTTACCGTAAGCCGGTTTACAGCCGTTAGCCGTTACACTTCGGCTGTTGAACTTGCACGTTCAATAAATTTGCTGGGAAAATCTCAAGCATATTTCAGGTAGTTTTACAGCGGTTGCTTAACTAACACGCTAATAAGGGTGTCCATTAAATTTGCTGGGAAAAATTCAAGCATATTTCAGGCAGCCCAAGGCTCGTTCTTTATATTTTCTAGGACCCCTCCCGGGAATAATTACCACAACAGTTGTCAAAAGAGACAACGCATTTTCTAGAGAATATTAACAGAAATTTCATGACTAGGACTAATTTCTTTCAAAATTTCCAGCACATACTGGCGTTTAACACACATTTCAAACATAATTCACGAGTTTTCAAGTACATTTCCCAATTTTTAAGACTGCTGGACACAAAGACTTAACCCTGCGTCAAAAGCAGTAACGATCCATTCAAATACTGTAGGTGGTTGTTGACACGAAGTGGTTTTGACTTGTCACTCACATTCAAGAGTTAAGCTTTTTTAACATTTGGCTAATCATTTTTGATATAAAGGTGACGCTGTTATTCACAATTGTTAACTCTCTTGGCTTGAAACTTGAGAATTGAAGAATACGGTTGCCGAAGTTACATATTCTTGCAAATTTTTTTTTCTAGCACCGAAATACAAGCTGTTTTTTTTTTTTTTTTTGATCATATACTAAACTGTTACTTAACCTCAGAACTAGAGTCAGTAGCATCGAGTTTGCATATTGTAAAACAAGCAGAAAAACAGCCGTATGAAAGCCACGACAAACAAGGCGTCACGCATGAGCGACCCTCTTCCGTTCTTGTTTTCTGACGTCACAGCTTTAATAGCCCATTGTATCTAAAACCAAAGTGCGTAAAAATCGCCTGAAACCACGAAATCAAGTTTTTCAGAGTTTGCAAAAATCGTATTATGACATCCTGGTTCCCGCAATATTGAATCCATTTCAAAATTAAAACCCCATTTTGCCGTGGGAAAATACAGCGTCCAACAGCTGTTACAGAGTACGCCACAGATGGCGCTCAAATCTGGAAATACATTACCAAAAAGTAGTACAAAAAACGTATACATCAAGTGTCATGTTCTTGCAAGTGTGAATCTTGAAATATGTTACCAAAGAGCAAAAACATTTAAAAAAGTAATTTTGTTTAGGTATACCATATTATAGATGGCGTCGGGATCTTATGAAAATACCGTTCCACAACTACTCAAAACTAACTTAAGAACGCCGTTCAAACTTGAGATGTTTGGGGGGGGGAAGGACCCTTACTTTTCCGAGTTCACATTTTGGCACCATTCCATAGAGGCTTACATGAGCCAAGTCCCAAATTTCCAGAGTTGCCAGCCTCGTTGGGCCATGGTAGAAATCGATAAAAGGAACGGCACAATGAAATCATTTTGTGCCGAAAGAATTCATTCCTCAGCCTCAAATCACTTTCTTACGCTGATATAGGCCTAGGTAAGTCATACTCTTGGCCCTCGTCCAAAGTAGGATTTCCCAACGGATGACCCGAAAAAAAATAAGGGTCGACCACTCCACCTTGAGGATCCCCTAGTTTAAAAGGAACGGATTCGTCATACGCATTTCGCCCGATCGCTATAAAAAAAAATGCAGCACGGGCCTACTTAAAAAAATATCAAAAGGCGAAGAAGAAGAAGAAAAAAAACATCAGCAAACAATGGAATTTTTGAGGGACGTGAAAAAGAAACGTATTTATGAGCGCCTCAAAATCGCGCTAAGTTATTCGGGTGTGAACCACAAAAACGCCATTTGGATGAGTGACCAAAACGGAGGTCAGCAAAAACCCGCTGGAGAGCAACCATATATACACCAATCTGGTGGAATAGTTAAAGAAAAAGAAACACATTCGACCACAGGAACCTCCACATGTAACGAAAAAGTAGAATTCGTCATGTGTAAAAGTGATACCATGAATAATTGATACTACTTGAAGTGGATCGAAATAAGTTGATTTTCGAAAATATCTTGCTTGTCACGTTTTGGAAAATCTCGCAATATTTCAGACGTTTGACGTCTTTGCTTTTAGTATTAGAGAAAGTTCAGCAGGGACTCTGAAACTGAAGTGGAACGGCTAACAGCTGTGAATCGGCTTACGCATCGGGTAACGGCTTACGATAACTTTTCATAAAACTGCCGTCCTGCATTTGGAAAATTTAAGATCGCGTCACTCTCACAAACCTAATATTTCTTAAAAATAAATTAAGTACCTATTTTTTTAAATTAAGTTATGTATACATTATTTTTTTTAGACATAATGCTCACTTAATAGACAACAAATACTATTACTGCAGTAGCCTGGAAACGGAATCTGCAATATAATTCCTAGAAAACAGTAAACCCCTCTTATCCGTACTGGTTAGCACTTGAGGATGGTTAAGGGAGGGAGCCGGTTAATCAGGAGTTTATATAAAAATTAATATTAATAAGATGCGCATTAGATTCTAATAACTTATCATTTATATACTACTGATTAGTAATTAACCTTTTTTTAAAAAACAAACCATGCCTTTTTTTATCATTTCTGAAACATGTGTTTAATAACGTCGCCGATTCTTGATGCTAAATATATTGCAGATGTGTACCTACGCAATTTCTGTTGTATGTACAGGTGTATTTATATTTTACGACTATGGTTAAAAAAAACTTGTATTTATACCCGTCTGAGACAGCCGGATAAGCGGGGTTCTGTGTACTTCCGATAGAGCTGGAATGCAAGCTTGGCCCATGATACGGCTGGCTACTGTTGCGAAACCCATAATCATGGTTTTATACCTATTGTTAATGAAGGCATTTTAACACCTTATTGTGATCGAAATCTGCCTGAAGCAAACTACGATCAGGCCTTGCACACAACCTTGGTAGAATCGATTCTATTTGAAATAAAACTATCACCAACATATTGAACATATTCAATATAATTCACAGGCATTAACGTTTAGCATGCAATTTGACGGTAGGGCTCCGTCCCATGTAAGTTTCCATTCGTCATGCTTAGACTGTCAAAATTACGTTAAATTTGTTCAACCGGTGAAAACGTTCTATGTAAATTCTTCACATTTTTCAGGCATACGTGCAATATTAAAAAGAAAATACGGTTATGTTGCCCTTTACCCAGAATCCCTTGCGCGTTACTATGCCCATGTGCGTTTGGAAATAATGACGTCAACGGTAATTTTTCTTGCTAAATCTCTATTAAGCGGCTGTCCCAACAGATGTCCACGCTCAAAATTATTGGGGTAAGAAAACCGGAAAGTTAAGTCACCTTTCCTTCATTAATCTTTTTTATGTTTCCGTTAAAGGTGTGCATTTGGTATTTGTCCATGATCTGGGCTTCACAATCCGAGATATAAAACTAATAATACAATATTTTATGATGGCAATTATATTTACAAAAAAAAAATTTTAAAATAAAAACTTTCAGCCCGCGCCCCCTATCGAAGGAAGAGCCGGATGACCCCTTTTGCGGTAACGTCTTGCAAGGCAGGAAGCTCTGAAACAACCGTTTCGACCTTTGACCTGCAGCTAATAACTGGAAGACGAGACACGCACACGCTTATTATCCCAGTTATTATCTTCCAAGTGAAAAAAAAAAGTTCAACAGAGGTCTAAAAGATGTTTAATAGAATGACATTTTGATGTATGATCTCGCGCGACCTCTTCATTTACGTTGGAAAACAATGGAAATAAACACTTGGATGGAATCTGGAACATTTGTCGTTTGTTCATACACAGTAGTGAATGTGTCGCGCTCATGGGGGTCGTATAATTTGGATTCAAGTGACCAAACATAGTTATTTATGGAGAGTTCCTCATGTGCAGAACTACCAAAGGTTATGTTATGCAAATGGAAACATCCTGGCGACTGAATATTTTTTTTTAATGACAATATGCCTAACAAGTACTTGTTTTCCCAATTTACTCAAAAAATATAGTTATAGAATATAATTTACAATGTGCAACAAACTGATTTGCTTTGAATTCAACTTGGGATCACAACAATTCTTTAAAGTTCTGAAGTTTGTCATATCTATATGAAAAACCAAAACTTGCTAAAATTACATTTTTTATTTGAAGGTTAGCAAAGTTGAGTACCATTAAATAGTTGCACGAGCAGACAAACCATGAACAAAAACACGATGTACATTTTTATTTTTGTCAAATTATGTTAAAATAAGTTCAAAGGAGAATTCCCCAATCAAATGTGAATTTTATGTTAAATTTTCCAGACCATATATTCCAGATTTATCTAATTTCCCTCACATTTCCAAGATGTAGAACTTTTTTCCCACACAAGTCACATGGTTGAAAAATTAATTATCGAACAAAATGGTAGGAAATAAATTACTAATCATCATTGGGACATCTTGCTAAATTTCCGAATAGTGTGTCCCATTTAACACGTAAATGCAATATTTAAAGCGTCAACCAGTGAGGCAAAAAGAATTTTCCAGAGAAAGTAAGTATGTTTTACTGAATACAAAGTTTTGAAAGATTCCGCAATCTTTTTTTCAGTTATGTAATAAACTTTCCGCATCAGAGTTGGAAATTTGATTTTCAGACACCCTGTACTGCTATCAGCTACTAACAAAAATACCCGAATAATGAACTTAAGTTTAGGATTAGGGCGCATAAAAACTGGTAATGTTACTAAACATACCGACCACCTTTGTAATTGCTTACAAAACATGGAAAATGTTAAAATTAAAAAGGTACAGATTACAATCTACCTCAACCCAGGTAATGCTTGCAAGCGAGGGTCGTCCATAACAACAGTCATCGATTCGTAGGGGGGAGGGGGGAATCCCAAAATATTACAAACCCAAACTGGGCACAACCACAACGTGCACTCGTACTCGCAAACTTGAGTTCGATTTCAGGGACATTGCTAGCGATTGCAATATCGCTAACTTGACGAAGAGTAGAAGATCGGCTCCGTGTGGTGCGTGCAACCCCATAATTACCCTGACCTTAATTTGGAAAAAGAAAACTGACAGCGGGGAACGCAGCATTAGTTCACAAGCCCATAAACCTATTTTCGGGTCAGCATATCCAGCATAACTGGGTTAATCCTCGCTACAAAATCCGAGGTTGGGACGAAAACAACAAAAAAAACAAGCGCGACATATCTGACCAAAACAGACTTTGCGGGCGACCCTCACGGGGGCGAGGGTTAGGCCTAACATGCCCCTCGGTATCGGTATGTTGGGGGTGAAAAACCGTTCTGTAATCTTACCTTTTAATTTCGTTTTGCCACGAAAAAACGCCAAACGTCCGCGGGACATGCTGTTGGCTAACTTATCCACACTTCGTCAAGAGGAGAATGACGGAAAAACCGAAACTGACCATTCGAACAAGGCGAGGTCCGAGATTAGGCACAACCCGAAACTCTCAACTCTCAAAACTTTCCAAAGGTACGCGCATTTCAAACGTTAGATTTCGTCATGTTGATCGCGTTCAAAATAACAGATTTCAACATGTTTGGACGCTGAAAAAACTCCGTCAAACCGTTCTCACAAACACGCGAAAAAGTAGAAAGGTGTCCCGTGCTGGCTCGGGAAACCCCTCGGCTGAAAATTCCTGGGCAGCACCAGAATCAGTGCCGCCAACCGAACGAAGCCGTTTGCTGGTCCGGTTCACTAATTCAAGGGTGGGATCACTCGTCGACACGGTGTTTCGGCGAACGCGCTGCCGCCTACGAGTCGGAGGCGACGGGCATCAAGAAACAGGAAGAAAGCCCAAGAATGTGAACTTTTTTCACCCACTTTCGTGCGTGCGAGTCGCCTGCACGTTGCCGCTCAATGGCTGCTGTTTAGTGCCCACCTCGGGTCTATTTCAAAAATACGCTCGTATTTATAGTAACCGAGAAGCGCGCCAGGGGCGCTTCCAACATGCGATTTGTTAAACGCTTTTATGCCAGAATTGAATTCCCCCACACCTGCAAAACCTGGAATTGCCATTGAAATTGAAAAGACCTGCATTGATCAGAGCCAAGTTATTTATGTTGAAAAAGTCCGGGGAATTCAACATAAAAACGACGGTGACACGTCCACAAATATGTTGACATACGACTTTAGGCCAGGTTCACAATCCACATTAGGGAGCCATTCAAAAAGGACGTCCTCTAGGGAGGGGGAGGGGAGAGGCATTAAGGACGTCCACTTATGGTATTTTTCAGTTTTTAGATTTTTTGTTTAATTAAGTTTTAAAGGTCAGTGAAAAGGGAAATGGGCACTAGAAGAAATGTGCCTTAAGTCCCAAATGTACTTTAATTTTTAAAACGTTGGGAAAGTCGGGTATTATGCCTAACTTTGTGTTAAACGTCAGTTTTATGCTGGAATTTCCCTTCGAGGTCAGGAAATTTGGTTTAATCAGAAAAATTTGGAAAAATGTCGTGGAATTGGCAGCGAGGCGGGTGCTTGGAAATTTATAGGATGTGCCTGTGTATGTTCCAACAGCTTTTAACAAAAATTAAGGACGTTCATGAGGGTGGGAGGAGGTCTGAGCTATAATGGATACCATGTGGACAAGGAAAGTAAATTTTTGAAGGAATTTCGGGGACGTCCTTTTTGAATAGCCCCTACGGCATTCCAGAGTCCTCCCAGCCACTCATATGTAAGCACCTCATCATTTATTGCTACTATTAGTTTTATATGTATATTTTGACTCATCCGTGTGTCAGATTTTATCCATTCGACGGATGCTCAAAAAGCAAAAAGCAAATAAAAATAAATAAAAAAACCGCCCCGTTTACCCAATGGGAGTATCTTAGGTAGTGGTCACTAGAAATCACAAGAGTGAACGCCTCGACACAATGCTACATAGTTTCAAACTCTGTGGTCCTTATTTTCAAAGAGCATTGGACATTACAACCATTACGCATCGCAGAACCATAAACCAAGATGCATCAACAAGTTCATGACTCTGGCCTTTGTTCTCAGAATCCCAGAAATGAAATACTGGTGTAAGGGTGCAGAAGAATAAAACAATTTGTAACAGTTGATAATTAAGTGTTTGGCCACCCTTAACTTGACCCCGTGGGCAGTAGTCATTGGGTTGTTTTGTCCCATTTGGTGCCCACCTGATTTTGGCGCCCGGGCGGCATCGGGCACCACGCCCTTAGGTCGAGAGGAATTTAAGATTGTCACATTTCACAAACAAGCAATCTGAATATTGCAACATTTATTTTCTCGACTACAGAACCTGCTATAGAAGCACAAATCAGGGGAATGTCAACTCCTATACAAAGCAGGGCCAAAATATGACGTTATCGTTTAACAGACATGACACTGCTGCTAAGGGCCACACGTCAACAAAGTAGTGGTTGTTTATAAATTACAGCAATTAAACTATTAAGTTAATAAAGCAGTCTTAAAGTATTATTACTATAAGGCCTTTCTAGTACAACAATAGGTGTGATGAAATCCTTTTTAGGAGCGCGTGTATAATTTGCGAAAATTTAGTTGACATTTCCAAAGGCACTCATCATTTTGTTCAAAAATTACGTTATAGCAAAATGTTGAGATACTCGTCTTTTTTGTTCATTTACAGAATATTTCAACGGACAAGGAAAACAGAAATCAACACGCTACCAAAATTCCTTCACAGGTTATAAATCAATTTTAAATGCAAAATGAAAATAAAACATCCAATATAAACACTGTCAAAGTACTTCGTTTCCCCAAAACTTTAAAGTTCAAAAAATCCGACAGATAACAATTTGTCATAATCAAATTTTCGTCAAAACTTATATATAGAAGACAGATACTATGACGTACACCAGACAATCTTAATAAATTACTGTCTGAAACCTTCATTAAAGGGCCAACTGCGAAGTCAAAGATAACAGGATCATCATTTTTATTCCTTAATAGTATATTTGCAAATACTTGCAGTGCTGAAAACTTCACTGAGTGATATGTAATAAATCTAGATTTCTATAAATAAAAAGTTCAAAGAGTTTTCAACACTGACATTTATAATCTCGAGATGGATCAGGCATATCTATCACATTTTCAAAGTTATCTATAACTATCTGCAATACTACAGCGATTCGATTGCATATGATAAAAAACTACATACAAAAACTTTAAAATAACCTTAGTACGTAGCATAATCAGCTACACTTATGGAGACTGAAAAATAATTAAGGGTAATGATTTGGCCTAGGAGGTAGTATAGGAAATAATGAGTGATTTTCTTCAAATTAAAAATGCCCATCCTGTGAACTGGTAGTCTGCAATATCCAATTATGTAACACGATATTGAAGTGTTAAGAAAGTTATTTTGACGAAGTTAGGAGACTGGATAAAAAAAATTGGTAAATTTGTGACGTTAATACTTCACTTAAATTTGTATTTGAAAAATTATTTCCACCCCACTAGCTTTCATGTAAAAAAAGGTTTCCCATTAGCCAAATTTCCTCAAGTTACTGAAGGTAAGAATGTGAGGTCCAGCGGACGGATTCGAGACAATTTTTTCGCTTCACTTCACCTCCGGTCGAAGAACTAATGAGCTAAGGGACACTGTAAATCAATGTTGAACCAGCAATACACTGGAATCAACAGTTCAAGATAAAATGATGAAAATCTGCATTCCTGCACTAAGAAATTCAAGATGGCGCCTTTAGGTACGAATACGTCATAACGGCCATCTTTGTTAGTCTTAATTGGCTAGTGTTTGGGCATTAGTGTACGTGTTCCACAAAATCCTCTTATTTTACAGTACATTGTGTGTGACATACACTTGATACCTAAATACTAGCCAACTAACACGGCTGTTATGACATATTCGTGCTAAAGCCGCCATCTTAAATTTCCAAGTGTAGACATGTTCTGCTTTTTAAACAGGGTGAGGCACTAAACACGAGAATTCATGTTGATTGATCTCATGTTGTGACATGCTGCACATGTCTGACAATCCATATCTCATCCTTTCATATTTTCTATAGTAGGCCTACAATTTAATTATTTGGAGTTAAATATGCTAGTTACTGTTTTCATCACATCACAGTCATATAGCTTCATACACATGGCATCGAGTGCATTTGAAGAAAAAAATTCAAGGATTTCAAGGCTCATCTCTTAAATTTTCAAAGACCCCTCCCATGACCAAATACCACAATATATTTCTAAATAGTAAATCTAGAGAATTAAAAAAAATAGTTTCTTTAATTTTGTATAAAGGATTCTTCAGATATTAAGGTATAAATTGCCGACCTAGGTAGGAAATTCAATCATGAACTGGTGCTTAAAACGAATTCCAAGCACATTTCCCGACTTTCGAATCTGCTGGACATTCCTGATATCGAATGTCACAGTAACGCCATTAACATGGTTATGGCGCTCCTATCACATTCCAGCCACACTAAGGCTGACAGTCATCTATTTCAAGGTACCTATAATAGGTTTTGAGCTTTCTGCCCTAGCCCTAGTAACTAACTTCATCATGTTAAAAGAGAGCATCGTCAACAGGTTGCCATCAAGCTGAATATAACAAAGGGCGTGGCATTGTCAAGTTTAAGGGCGGTTTTGGTACCGAATGCACGTACACAATTGTGCTCTTGTGCAAGCCATTGGCATCAGTAACTTTCTCTCCACTATAAATCAACCTAAAACAATGTTTAAACAAGATCGCATAAACTTAAACATGTGTCTGACGCAATTTCTCACACTTAAGTTTTCGCTAACTGAACCAGGGCAAAACGTACCATTAAACCCTATATTTGATTTTGCGGAGATTGTGTTTCATGTGAATGGAATGTTTTCATCCAAAAGGGTCATGCTTGTCCAAACAAGTAACATGACCATTCTCATCCTACCAATTTTTAGAAAAATTACACATCACATCAATATTCACTGATTCATACAAGATGGCGGGGTAAATGTACTAAATCATGTGAAAATGTTTAATAAAATCTCATAATAATAATAACAACTAGGTAATAATAATTAACAATAAAAACAATGTTGTTAATATTTCAGATTTTTTTTCCAGACATGACAATTTTAACACAATACCAAATATCCTTCACCAGAAAATCAAAAAAAGGAGTACATTTAAAAAACATGCATCTAGTACAATTGTACTAGGGAGGAGGTCGAACTGTTCATATAAGCTAGAATTACACGTAGCATGAATATAACAATGGATAAGAGGGGAAAAAACTACCCATGTGGTCACACGGCAATATACATTCCGTGAAGAAGGAAAAGATTGTATTATTCACATGGTAACAGAGCCAAAGAGATTTCATAATAACGAATAAATAAATGCTAACTTACGATACACTAACAATGGGTCAACGTTATTTTACACGTAATAAATGCATCTTTACATACAGTACATATTGCACTTATGGTGGTCTCCATTCTACAATATTTATGAATCATGCCATTTCCAGCATTTTAACACATTCCTGGACAAACTCATTTAAATAACAAAGAGAAACTGATGACGTAGCCTAGCAACAGATGAGCTAACAACAGATTATCACTTTTCACCATAACAATCAGCCTTACTTCGGTTCAGCACCCCCTGGTGCCGCAAGAGTGACACCATGGCATTCCCAACATGGCCGCGCCCTTCCAATAAAAGACTACAATGTGAGTCATAAAAAAGTAAAACCCAATAAAAAAAATCACAACTTTCGTGAAAAATGCATCGATTTAAATGAAATTTGGCATTTGCATAGTACAATAGTGTAGAAACAAAAATGAATAATAAAATGTGCTCAAAATGTTCTCCGGTGGCCATTACACAAGCCCAGAATCAAACTCGTCATTCTTTGACTGACGATTCAATTATACGCTGGTCGAGTTCAATCCAAGTTTTCTGAATTCGTAGTTTCAAGTCTTCGATATTATTAATGTTCGATTTGTAAACCTTTTCCCGGAGAACTCCCCAAATTTTGTAGTCAACTGGATTCAAGTCCGGACTGTTTGGTGGCCAGTGCATGGTTGGGTTCGGTAAACTGTTTGGTGCGTTTCCAGTTGCAGCAGTTCAACTGTTTCTCGAGCACGGTCTTGTTGAAAAATGAAAAAATTCGAGATTTGTCAAATGTCCGGAACAAGTTTTTTTTGTTCCTACACTATTGTTCCATGCAAGAGCTAAAGTTCATTTAAATCGAAGCATTTTTCACGAAGTTGTGATTTCTACTTTATTATGACCATTTTTTCCCATAAGAAATGCACCTTTTTTAACATAACGCCAAGTTTTTTGATTACTGCAAAACATGTAATCTGCAATATCTGTGGCATACGCACAACACAAACAATTAAACGACCTCATTACCAAGACGGAAATAAGATTGTGCGTAGCATTACGAAATCTAATTCCGGGAAAAATGAACAACATAACCAGCGTTCAGTCTTGCCTTTCAAAATCCAACCCTGGTTAGAAGTTGTCCATGCGAGTCTCATCAGAGGATTGATCAGCCCCTTTGCCTGCAATTTGACAATGGCAAACAACGTAGTTGCCAAAACAAACTGAACTTCAGCCAGAACGAATCCCCTTTAATTTGAGCTTCATCTGAAGCGAATCCGCTTTCTTAATAAGTCGTACGTCAGCTGTATGCCAAGCGATCATAAAAGTCACTTGTTGGCAAGTGCAATTGTGTCGGCACGTGTCCAGCTCCTACCTGTTAGTCACTTATTTTCCGTGTCTATGCCAACATAATTAACGATTCCGGATTAACCTTGGCAAATTTTATGACAAGGGCTGAGGTTATTGCAATTCGGAGCTTTGTCGGAATGGCGACCACGAAATGTCTGAGATAGTGAAGAAAATTGTTAAATCGATGGTGTTGAAAGGCCGATGAACCTTTGGTTAGCTATGATTAACCATATTGACCAGTTTGTTATTGTTTGTAGAAGATTTTTGAAATCTAGGTGATTCATAATTCGAGTGCAGGCTGTTTATTTTATTTTTTTAAATTGCATTTAGACAAATGTTGGATAAGTTAAGAACTTAGAAGATTGTGAGATATATTCTTGAATGTCATTGAAATTGTAACTTTTTTATTATTAACCTTATAGCGGTGGATCCAATTAGCCAAATGAAAACTGCACTTTTATGAGTACAAAACATAAAAAAGTTTCAAAATCGGACCATAAACAAAAGGGAAACTTTATGTAAGAGGGATCACAACCCTATCCTTTTCAATGGGTCGGGCTTGCAAAGATACTCACAGTTGAATGAGGGAGGTTTGGGTGAGGTGGGAATTGTTTGGGGTGGCTTCATGGATCAGCAACGGCATTCGATTATCGTTTTTCACTTTGAAATGGTAGATTTTTTTAAAAGTAATAAACAAGTTTGAAAAATGTCCGTTATTTTGCACACGCTGCCAGCAGGTGGCAGCATAAGAGAGGCCAGTTGTGAGTGCAAAAATTCAAATAATAATTTAATTTAAAAACATCCTCTATTTTAAAGTGAAAAACGACAATCGAATGCCCTTGCTGATTTATCAAGCTATTTTAAACAATTTTTATTTTTACTTAATCTCTTTTTGTTTGGCTTTGAGTGTGTTTACAAATTTAACCCATTGAAAGGGATAGGGCTGTAATCCCCCGTAAGGAGTCGCGCAAAACTTCTGTTTGTGATAACTTTTTTGTTTATAATCATATTTTAAAATTTGTTGATGTTATTTGTGCTCATAACAGGGAATTTTTCATTTCTCTAATTGGGACCACCGACTAAAATTACTTTTATATATTTTATATTTTAACCGGTGAATTTGTTGCAAATTTTCTTTGATACACGAACCAAAGAAATGTACGTGTCAATGCTTTACAAACAAAATATACAATATAAAGAACATGAACTCTTCAAGGAATCCCTGCAGTAACCACAACCGAATGAGATATCGAATCTGAAAGAGTTCAAAACATCCTCGCTTGTTACTTGACAAAGGCGCACTCTGAAGTTATAGAAAGCTTGTCGGTCTTCACGAATGCCACACTCGAAAACGTGCAAAGCATGTCAACTGACGCCAACGTTTTACCAATATGAAACCAGTGCAAACGGTGTCATCGAGAACGTGTATAAACAAATCTGATCGTGATTTGCCTTGCTTGTGATTGTGAAACTCCAGAACTAGACTTGAGAAACGAGATTCGTAGTAGGTCGGAGAAAGGGTTCCCACATAACTTACAAATGCAAACTGCCTGACCCTTGGCCGATACCGTCAATAAAGAGCAATATTTTTCTGAAACATATTTCAGGTTACACGTTGGTTGAGATACATGAAGTTTCTATATGGGGTGATCCATAAATTATGCCACACTTTTTGCATCGTTTTAAACACCCCCCCCCCATCCCTTTGTCGCAATTGTCACAAATTTTACTACACCCCATCCATAATGATGTCACAACCCGTCGATTATTTTGGACCAAAATTTACAATATGCAGGACATGGATTGGCTTCTACTTTTTGTATCCATGCTGACAGTTGACTACCTTGACATCAACTTGGAATCACACAAACTACTAACAAAATGTTTATTGTTTTTTTGGCATAACTGCCAGTAAGTAAAATTTGCTTTTTATAAGAATAGTGAAAATTCGTGCCATTAAACGGTAGACAAACATTTTTTTTGTTTTTTTTTTTGTTAAGGGGATATACAACCATATCATATCCATTAAGACAAATTTGCAAAGACACTCACAATTTAATAGAAAAAGTTTAAATAAAAATAAAAATTGTTTAAAATAGCTTAATAAATTAGCAAGGAGCTTTATTTGTTATTTTTCCCTTGCTGCCAGCAGGTGGCAGCATGAGATAGGCAAGTGGCGAGTGCAAAAATTCAAATAATAATTTAGTAACGATTAATTTTTAAAAATCCACTTTTTTAAAGTGAAAAATGGCAAATAAAGCCCATTGCTGATTTATTAAGGTATTTTAAAAAATTGTATGTTTTTAAAACTTTTTTTATGTCTTTGCAAAGTATGATAAATTTCCTATCATCATTTGAACATGAATATGGAGCACAATTTGAGTATATTTTTAAGTTCTGAAACTATAGTCACACATTTCCCTAGCCTAACTTTGCATTCCACCAGAAAATTCTGCAAACAAGTGAAGCAATGACAATTTTTTGCCAAACATACAAAAATGGATAAACCTAAAAAGTATTCATATCTCCTCGTGCAGCAGTACACTTTGAAAACTAAACATTCAATCACAAGGGAAATCATTCGAGTAGTGACGTTACCGTTTTTCCAAAGCAACCATTTTCAAAAAAATACATGTAGCAGTACGTCTAAGAAGATTGAAACCCATTTTATTTCTACATTTTACAAGATACAGATCAGATAAGAAAAACCTTCATTTGTTATTCCAAGATAAAACTTGAATAATCTACCAAGGGAAACAAAGTGTATTAAGGATTTAAAAGACAATAAGAACACATTAATTGAATACTTAAAAATCACAACAGAAGGTCAAACAAGAATTCCATAATAAGGGTGTTATCTACTATCTTTGGAAAACAAATGCACTCAGTTCTGATAGAGCAGATGCTTTATAAATGACAATGTCAAAAGCTGTCATCAAACCATTTTCATCAACAAACTTTTGATTGTATTATACCAACAAAACAGATTGTGCTTGTCATTCTGCAATCGGGGCTAAGGCCACGCAAGACAAAAGTCACTGTTTTAAATGCCATGCTTGCTTACTCCACAAAAACTTCGATGTCAAAGTCACTATTCGTATTTCCTCGAAACACCACGCTGTGACCACTTAACTTTGTAAACATTTAGGATATGAAGTCCTTAATGTGATATTAGAGAAACTGAAGACAGTAACCAAAGTACAGAGTAAACTAAAGACCAGTAATAATTAATATTGCATTTTCATCCCTTATCTTGTCAACACTAATTAATGTGGAATTTCATAGAAGAAACCAAGGCGTTGTACTGATCGATAACAACATCCATCTAGTATGTTGATAACCCAATCAGTTCGGAACAGACTTGAAAGACATCTGCCGACTTGCAAATGCATGGCCTTCGGTTCATATCTCCAATTATACTTGCACTTAACAGGCATTAAATGCAAGAAGTTTTAATATTGAAAAACTTATCATTTCACTTCAAGGACAATTTCATAAACGAGAACCACCTACATGACATCACATTGACATCTTGGGCAGATCGCTCATTTATTCCTACATCGTCACGACCATCAGTGTCTGTAGGTGTCTAGGTGCCCTCTTCACCAACTCCTTCCATCTAGCAATGGTCTGTGACAAGTAGGCCAGACAGACTATGCAGATTACAAACCTGCCTAAACTAAATTCTCAATCGGTCAATTCGCAAGAAATCATCATTGAAATCATTAATTAATTAGCTTCCAAGCTGTTTAAGTATCATACTTAAGGGGAAAACAACTATGAGAAACCACGAAAACAACACTTAAGATAGCTTTCTTCGTTTTACGATTAATCGGCACTGTTATCCTTTCCACAGGCTTAAAGAACTTGAATATCAACCACGGAACACATCGGAGCCTTACTTTGATCGGGCAGCCCTATTGAAGTGCAGAATATTTCCCTTTCCCAGAGGCTTTCGACGAAGACTTTACCAAGTGGCGAGTACTCCAGTACACATATGACTGTTTCGCCGAGTTTTTACGCGAACAGCGTTCATTGAATCTTAATCATAATTAAAATTATATATCAACTAACAACTTCTATTGTAGGTATCGTTTCATTCATGTAATATCAACTTTTATTGGTAAACCAATTCACGAATATGTTTACCGAATGCCACTTTTTCACCAAGTAAATATTTACCCGCTTTGACTCAGGACAAAATACCGACTCCTGACGGGAAAAGGCGAGTTCCTAGACGAGTACCTGACGCACACTACTAGGAAATCGGTGAGGAGTCACTCGAGACTCGCCAAATACCACCATGTGTGGTTCGGCCTTAACCTGTCAAGTGCACAAGAACTCATCTTAAAATTTACTATGAAGTAGCAAAGAATGAGATCAGATACCTTACCAGCTGTTTGTTTGTTGATTTTTAACATTGGCTTATTTATGCAACGATGGCTACAAATTCCATTTGTAGGGGATGAGCCTTCATCACCTACCTGGAAATTTTGCCTACATGGGGGGACTTCCAACCCCTCTCGAGGGGTCTTTAACGTGCAAAAATTCACACGGGACCTCGGTTTAAACTCATCCTAAAGAGTCGCCCAGCCATAAAAATCCCCAAATACCTCGACCGGGGAGCGAACCCCGCACCTTAGGCTCGAGAAGTAAGCTTACCAAATGCAGACTTTGAATAAAAAGAAATTGGTCATTGACATCAGTCTAAACCAATACCATGTTCACCAAAGTTTTTACTCTGTAAGTTTGCATTCAACCGAGATACCCAAATTTGAAACCCAGGATGGCTATGTGGTTTTCGAGACTGTCCAACTTGTTTTTCCTGGAAGCACAGGAGTAGTTACTCTAAAAACCATCTTACTTCAACAATGTACAAACATACCAAAGTTTGTTTGAGTGTTTGCTTCCCAAACTGAGACTATTCCAAATCAGGCAGCTATGAATCCAGATATGACTTGACGAACTAAAAAACATGAATTTTTCCTTCGCCACTTCTAATTAGACATTAACTTTTTTTTGTCATCTCAATCATCAAGTGTGGCTCCATCTTACGCTCCTGTTGGTAAGTCAAGAAGAATATTCAAAAAACACCTGATTCCCTCGGGCAACAATATACCTTACGTTTTATAAGGGGTTAACCCTTCAAATTTCGCCAGAACGACAGACTACGTAACCATATGAAGTGCGATGGAATGTTTTTATCGCCCCAATATGACCATTAGATCTTAGGCCGATTATGAAGTACTGCACCTAAATTTAAAATCAGGCGTTAACACCTGAAAGTCGCCATATAAAGAGGCGTCGCGGGAGCGGGGAGAAAGAAAGCACCGCTACAACCGCACGGGAAGAACAGGTGGTTGAACGGTAACAATACGGAGAACATAAAAAAAAAGTTAAAACTTTTGACATAAACCCCCCTCCCGTCATCCTACAGAGAATGAGTCACTCATAGAGCACCAAATAGGCTTACCATGATTCTCTTCGGCGCTATCGCTTATGCACAATGGACTAGAATTTGGAGCGTCATTTTGGTTTCTTAGCCGGCTGAATAATCCTGTTCGTGGTGCCGGGGACGGACTTTCTGTCATTTCCAGTTTATTCTGACGATCGACTACTTGTTGTTTCAGGCGACATCCTCGTAAACACCATTATTTCGCACCCACACGCACCAACCACTCGATTTCGAAAGGCGATCGGTCACTGAAAATGGCCGCTAGAGGGCAGCAGCTTGAAGGCACCTACCTTCGAAATTTTGAATTTTATATCGCGGGAAAACAGAAGTTTATAATTTTAGAACTTTCCCAAATCAGGAAATTTCAAACAAATAAATTTTAGTAAATGTAATTCATATATTTAGTATTTTAATGTTGTTTTTGTGGTTGCAATGTTGTAGAAAAAACGCAAATTTTGTATTCCCTATTTCCTACACAAAATGGCGCCATTTTGTTTTTGCCGCTACCAATTTTTTATAGTGATTTTCTTCATTTTTTCAAAGAATAATCACGTTTTGAATTTATAATCTGCTCGATGAAGAGCAATTCTAATGTTTTTGAAATTATAATTAGTAGAAAGTAAATTTTAGACCGGTTGTACTGCCTACAGTCTGTTGAAAACGCAAGCCTAAATCAAATAATGCCCAATTTTTGAGTATAAAGTTTGAAAAATTGAAAATTACATATGTAGAAATTATGTATTATTTATTTATATAAGATGCAAAAAATAGGCTCCTTTTAAATGAATAAATAATGCATTAATTTCCATTATTACCCAAAAAAATGAGTTTTTAAGTTCATTGATTTGCATTACCAAAATCTGGGTTAATCAGAAATTCTTAAAAAATGTAATTTTCAGATTTTCGTTGTATTGTCGGTCGTGGCTGTTCTTATCAGTTGTTTTGTTTGTGGGTGTTATGGGTGCAATGCCTGAAGGACAAAAACATCGTGTTCTTATATGTTATGTACAAACGATTTTTATAAAAACATGACATTGATGAGCTTGAAATAGTGCATAAAACAAAAACCTAAACTCCTAAACCACTACAGAATTGAAGTTGAACGCCTAAAATATGCTACACATTTTAGCTTTAATACAGGGAAAAAAAGATCATTAAAAACGATATTTTATTCAAATAAAAATCAGCTTTTATTATGCCATACCCAGGGGTCACACCAACACCCATTGAAACATCTTTAGAAATCAAAGGATGGAGCCCGGTAATAGACCATGGCCCGTTTAGCTGAAATTCAAGGACAGATGATGTCAACTTACACATTTGATAAATTCAAATCTAAATACAAAGATTCGGACTTTCAAAGACTCTTACCTTTATACAAGTCTACAGAAGTGTATGCAGTAACCTTTGCGGCTTGGAGATTATATACCAGAAAGATCCGTTGCGCCTTTGCCGAAATGCATATGAAATCATTTGGAATCTGAGAATAAACAACCTCACGTTAAAGTACCTTAAGCAACGATTGAGAATTTCATTTTTTTGGTTCCTTACCTTACTAAAGAACCATTTGACTTTGGTGCCACCTTCGCTGACTTCATAATGAGTGAACACTGTTACAGATGAGTTGTTGGAAACCACGTTGGAAACAAATTCGTAACCTGTGGGTAGTTGTGCCTCCAGAATAATATCAGATTCATTTGCATTTGCATACCTGTACAAATTAACACAAATTAAATAATATTGTAAACTCGTATTCTAAACATTATAATTACGGAATAGGTCCACACAACTTCAAAAAAATACTTATTTGAAGGATGTGTTCTAAAAAGTGTATACCTTATACAAGCGTTAAGTATGAGAAATCCTAGTTCATCATTCATAGAGTTTACTTGAAATGAGATATTCAATCGCTCCGAAGCACCTGCTGCTGAATTTGACTGCAAAAAACAATCCGATTCTATGATTCTGTGAAATCCGATTTTTGAAAAGCCATGATTCATGCACCCTTACATGGAAATTATTTAAGATTTAAAAATTCATGACACGAAAGTCCCTTTTGAGCGAAACTTGGCACACATTGCTACTGTTTCATATTCAGTGATGATTATTTAAATGTGATATTTTTTGAACTACTTTTTTTAGTAATAATAAACAAACAAAAGTGCATTTTATGCTCTTTTTTCAATTAAAAAATCGATAGAATTATCATTTTATCTTCCGAGTTATCTTCTTCATTACCGGTATATTTCAAAATTTTAAATTTGTTTTAAAATGTTACAAATGTAAAAACTAATAAATCAAAGTAAATCATAATCAGGTTTAATGTAATAATGAAAATGTGTACTCACTTTTCTTAATAGTCCCACACAAAACACTTCCCCGTGCCTCAATGCATCATTTGCGCCATATATGACTGGCTTCAGATCTCTAGGGCTTTCCTATGAAAATTAAATTCTATAATCATCGCTTTTTAAACAAACCACATTAAAATTTGCACTAAAACTGCATTACGTGGACATCTATTTGTCGGATAATAGTGTCTTGTAGGCTTGAATTATCAGAAATCACTTGCACTTCGAGCTTTAATTTCCCAGTGTATAATGGAGCTATGATGAATGTGATCGTTTGGACTAAGTCGCCAGTTTCCTTTGAATAAATTCACCTTATTAATAATACAATATGAAATTATTCATTAAAACAGTGTTAAATTATGGGCTACTTACTGGGATTACTTTAGTCAAACTTTGATTTGACAAAACACGATTAGCCATTTCGTCTAAAATTTGGAACGTTTGGTTTCTTGAAATTAGCGTGACATTAGCCTAGAAGTATTAACCAAAAATATATTAGTAATAATGTAGTTTACTTCTGGCTTCCCAATAACTTTTCAGCACCTTACCTTCTCAAGATTTTCTCGAAAAACAAAGATTCGGATTTGAACAGCTTCGCCACGGATCAAATTTTGTGGTAAATCTAACAGGGCAAAAAGCGGTTTTGTAACATTGACCTAATGCAAAAAAATATAAAAACATAATATTATATCATTTGATTAATGCAACAAATATAACAATTCGGTACCTTATCCATATCTTACCGTAGGCCCTTTTACAAATCCTATTCTGTGCTTATCATCAACACCAAACGCACTAGTGTGCCAAGTTGATATTTGATCAGGTGCAAATGTGGTGAATGTAATTTCACCTTCAGAGCTGTAAGTGAGAAAACCACAATTTGGAAAATCTTGATTCCAAAAAAAATGTACAATTTCATGATAAAAGTTAATTTTATTACTTTACTGTGAGGTTCTTCCAGAGCCATACTGGTGAAAAGTTATGCCTTGGTTTCTGTCTCCAAGTGCTGTCATTGCCTACAGTAAATAAATTATTTATGATTTTTTTTAGATGAAAGCTGGCAGAATAAGTTATTTCTTTTTAAAAATTCATGATATAAGGTTCACACCTAGAGGAATGTTATCTGGTGGATTCCTATAAGTTTGATTTTGTTCAACTTCATTCTGAAGAATGCTATTCGTGAAGAGGGTTAAACGCGGAACCTATAAAGATGTGCAAAAATAAATAGAATCTGTTGGACAACAGGACAAGCATTTGGAAGCACTGTCGCCACTCTAATTGGAATTGGAATTTCTATTTAGGACATTTCATCTATTTTATTAAATTCAATCATTCTATTTGAATGATGTGGATATTGACACTTTATTGGATAAAACCACTCACTTTAAAAAGTGCACTTTGCTTGTGCGAGGAATTTGCAAATCCAATCTGCCACTGAATTGTATGCAGTTCACTGCTCTCCAAGTCCTTCCAGTATGACCACTTTGGATCAAATGTAAATGCCTATACAAAAAAATGTGTTAGGATTAAATACAATTTATTTTCTAGCTGCTTCAACATATTGTTCATGCAGTTTCAAACTTTCAAGGAAACTTTTAATATTTTATAAAGTCTAAAATTACCCAGGATGCAGGATTATAAAATCGTTCCAGAAGTTGATCCAAGGTAGAATCAGAAGCCTTTAAAAACAGGTGTGTGTTTGGGTTTGCTTTAATTGTAAAGTTGATAGCTGCTCCGGGTTCAACCGATAATGGACTTACACTCAACTCCATCTAATGGAAAAATGAGATGTATGTAACATTTTTATTTTTTGGCTGAAAACTGTCTACAGGCATATGGAGGGAGGATATGCTCCTTATTCAAAATTAATTGAACTTATTCATACAGTTTCCAACAAACCTCCAATGGGTTTTCCAAGGTTGTAACAAAAACTCTACTATCCGCTACAAGTACATTGTCCGCAGTTACACCATAAACGATGAAATAGAAATGTGTGACTGCATCAGCAGTGACCGGAAACGATATCTGATGAGATTCTTTTCCGGTAATAATGGATGTCCCAGATGCAATTATTTGGTATGATCGAATCGATACAACCTAAAATATTTTTGTTTCAATAAATTGTTTTTGAAAAATCTCAATAGTTATTTACAATTCCAAATTGTCTCAAAACGAGCATTAATAGGAATTGGTCAAAAGTTTTCTTCAATTATAAGAAATACACAACTTTTAATACTTACATGATATGTTAATAAAGGAAGATTTACTGTGGTCAAAATCTGTGCTTTAACGATGCTTCCGACCTGTATTTTTGTAAACAGTTGTTTAAAATTTTTTGATAATAAAATTAAAAGAACTCTAAAATTGGAATCCCGAAAATTCATGTGTCAAGGATATTTACCTTGACATTTGTATCATCAACTAAAATAGTTAGGGCCTTGTCTTTGGCATTATAAGGTACAGCACGGATCAACTGGCGAGCTGAAGTCCTATTATTTTCTGCATATAACTGTAAATACAGGCAAATTTGAAATTTATATTTAAAACAACCTGCAGTTGTTTATTTCTAAAATTGAATCATCATAATTTTTATACCTTTATGGACATGACATATGCATCCGCTGGTGGCGTAACTGTAAGTGTTACTCTCGGGTTGTTCGGCAGCAGTACTACATCATAAAATTCCTCTGATGTACTCTTGATGGTGTTGGAGTCCTCTTGAAGATATTTGACTTGAACTTGAACGCTTGATTCCCCAAAAGCTAGTAATTTCTCTTGAAGTGCCTCGCTCGTTGCAACATGAAATCTGTACTGCATACCAGGGTTAAAATACTTATGCAGCAGATGAATTTCAAAGTCATCGCGAAATTCCTCAACTTCCAGGAGTTTAGTTGTCACTCGTACACGACCTGTCAATGTATCTGTAAAAATAGCTTCTAAATACCAGTCTGCAATTCCATTTCGTGGTGGCATGTCTATTTTCACTTCAGTAAATCCGTATATCTAAAGTCAGAAAATTGAAAATAAACAAACATATCAACCAAACACTGCAATAATAGTTTCGTAGAAGTGTCAAACTAACTCTTTTGCTTTTTAATATAGTCCTAGAGCCACAATCCTGGTCAGCGAAGCAATGTTTTCCATATAGATTCAAGTTTAGGCTTCCATTCACGAAATGGCCATGTTTGTATCTACCAAGAAGTAAATAGTAAACGTTATGCAGGGTTTCGAAGCAATATTTAGCAATTTGAGACACACTAATGAAAAATAATGCAAACGTATAATTGATTTTGGTTGGTTTGCTAATTTTTTCATAAAACTACAACAATTAAGGTAAAAATAGGTAAAAAATAAAATCTTACACTGCTCTAATTGTCGCTGTAATTTGCGTATCATTCAAATTTATTGCTTTTGGAGCAATTACTTCCACATCATAGAACAACGAATTTTGAAGAAAGTTAGCATCTGAAAAAGGATGAATGTTTTCAGCTGACAACTCAACACTGTCTTGAAAGTTGGAAAATATACCAATCCATGCACATCTGATAATTACCTCTATCAGGAATGTAGAAACGATATGTGTTAGTGACACCCTAAAAATGTAAAACGAGAGATTTGATATTTCATTGCATGACACTTGTTGATAAATCTACAAGAATTGGAAGATCTGTTTACTTTGTAATCCACTGTAATGACGTGTTCGCCTTTGTGACAGTGATCATCCAAATTAAATTCATTCCAAAATACTCCTGCAAGAAATACAGAAAAGCTATGTGTTGGAAATGGAAACATGTTTTGATAAAAGTGCAATAGCAACTACAAACATCTTAACGTGCATTGGCACCACTACAGAGATGATAATGAGAAATTTAACGAAATTAGAATAGATAATTTTTGTAGAAATATTAGCAATGAAATCTTGTTAAATTTTCTTTCAAAGATAAATTGCAAACTAAAATATAACTTTTAGCTTTGATAGACATATATGTACATAAAATTGTTTTAATATAATTAAAATCTTTGTTTGTCTTTCTACATATACAGACACCTCCCAAAACATTATGCAAGATTAAAAAATCCCACAATCAACTAAAAGAAGTTATACATGTCTAAATAAATGTCGATCTGCTCGAAAGCTTTATCAATGTGAAAAACAAAAATGGCCGCTACTGAAGCAGAAGGGTGGGGCCATGTTGGAAATGTCATGATCCTGGCCATGATAGAGATTCATTCGTCACTATATAGATGAGATTACTGAATCAGAAAAAAGGCTACTTATCAAAGAATAATTAAAGGATGCAAAGCGTAAAAAACAAGCTAAATTATGGCATTTAAGCTATCAAAATAAAGCACAATTTCCTAATATTTACAATTTTCATTTTCAATTGTTTGAATATTGATCAACATGCATGTTCCTTACCTTTATGAGTTGTAGCATTGAGCCACGTCTTGATGAGTAGACCAGCTTTCGTATGTATAAACGCGTTTACATAGTCACCATCAGGAATGGCTTTTCCTCTTTCGTCAATGATCAGCGCTGAAAATCTCACTATGTCTCCTTTGGAATAGATCTCCTTGTCCATCGTGATTTTGATTACGAATCGCTGAATGTCCTTTGCCAGAAACAATTCCTGGTGGTGGTTAAAACTGGCGCCACTGGAAGAACTGAGTTCCAAGTCATAATATCCATCGGTCCAGTTGATGGGTATGTCCATTTCCAGCGGAGTGCCTTTCCGTGGACTAAGAGTCAAAGATTTTCGTATTTCCCGAGGATGCTGTTTGCCTGTTTTGCTGCTTAGCTTTGCCGAGAGTTCCACAGGTGAAGTTCCATTGTGAATCGAGACGTAAATGTGATACTTTGTCCCTGCTTGTAAAGTGTTCTCACAAACGATGCTATAAGTGCTACAAAAAATGTCACATACTGTTATATTTTTTTGTACCTAAGAGAATGCTAATAAGGCACAAATGGTATATTGAAATAATGGAAACATTTGTTACAGATTTCTTGAATATATTTCTCCAACATCTCTAAATCATTTTGAAAGATGTTCCTGAACATCAAAGACATATTTTTATGAGTTAAAAAACGAAGAAAATCATTTTTACACAAAATACAATAAAATACTTCAGTTTTCAAAAAAAGTTTGTAATTTCAAAAACCACAAAATCCAGAACATGGGACACCTGGCCTTAGTTTTTTCTCATGAAAGGTTCCCTAGATAGATTTTTTCCATTGTCGATTCCAAGACTTTCTGAGGCTGTTATATTTACACTCTAACATTATTTATAACTTACCAACTTTTTAGCTGATTCGCAGCACTTTTCACAAAAATCAGCAATGTCACTAATGCCAAAAGCTTCATTTTTCACCTATAAAAACAGAAAATTTAATTATAAGCCTGTTACCTCAAGATTAAATAGCTAAAAGTGTGCAAAAGATAATACTGAATTGGGAACATTCGATACAAATTTACATAATGCAAGATTATAATGCAATTTATTTTAGCAAAAGCATTCTGGCAAATTGGTTTATCTTTTTAACGTACATTATATAATTTTGTTGAGAGCTATTTATGCTTAACCCGATTATAAAATATTAGGCCATTTCTTGGAATACTAAATATACTTTTTTTTGCAAGAAGACAATGTACATTGCATAAAAACAGGACATCTTATTTAATGGCATGGTAAAAAAGAGAATTTATAGTTGTATCACCTGGACAAGCAAACAAATTATCAAGTATCTCGTTCATATTCTGAGTAAAAGAAAGCTTACCTTTTTGCAAACAATGCTGGACCTTTACTGTTGCAGAAAGAAAAGTTCAACCCTGAAAGTTTAGCTTTCTGAGAAGTGCCCACTAACTTTCCTTTGTTTTCGTAAAGTTGTCTGGTAGCATCTCTTTCCAATATCTTTATCACCTTAACAATGTCCAGCGCGTCATCGTGTCATTAACTTAATACCGTTAAATGACCATTCGACTATAGTCTCGTCTCTTAATTGGTATTCTGGTCAGCAGGACTTTTGACAAGCCTATTAAAATTGTGTTTAGAAATATACTCACGTTTCACCTTTCTCCATAACAATTCATCGTTAATCTTACTAGCAAGGAGTTCTTTGACACAACAACTATTTGTCCTTGACATTCATTTTTAAGGGTATTGGAAATCGTGGAACAACAAAAAACTGATTGGCAAAGAATGTCTGTTAGGTAAAAACATCAAAATCTTTCAAAATATTAACTTCAGGTTCAGGAAAAGGGCCTTGTATCAGCATTTGCCAAGTGGGAGGGAGAATAAAACAATTCACCAAAGTTAAAAATGTTAAAAGTAGTATACAGTACATGCATTTATAATGTATTTTCCATGACATGTTAAAAAAAATAATATATCCTCATAGGCAGCTATTTAAAAACAAAATAGACAATGAATATACATCATTTAGCACATTTTTCACTATTTTTAATAATAGCACAATGATAAACAGTAAGGTAGTTGAAGTCCTGGTTAACATAACAGATTTCTATGCTTTTCTATGTAATATTTTATTATCAATTTCTAAAGATAAAATCACACCTAAAGACGAATATTTGAAAAGAAGGACTTTTATAAGTCGTGTTTTCGTTCTGAACGTAAGTGTTCAACATAAAAAAAAGTCTAATAACTTCAGAAATAACTTCATCATTGACGTAAGCAATCCCATTAAATTCCAATACAAATTTAAAAAGTTCCTTTATTAAAAAATGTTTGCGAACTTGTGAAAACAATTGCTGCAAATAATTCGAGAAATGATATTAAGGATGCCAGCTTCAGTTTTGAAATAACTTTTATGTACCCCAATACCTCGCTTTACGGCCTAGATACGTTCTGGAAAAGTTGGCATTAAAGCGAAAAGCCGTATAACGAATCAATTCTTTTTGCATTGTAATTCTCATTTTTTATCTTCTTTTCTTTACATGAAGTCAAACCCATAAGTTGTTTTATTGTTAGCCAAATTCGATCTTGTTTGTGCAAATTGGGGTAACTTAATTATCAATTTTTTGACCACTTTCTTTAATTACAGCATTTTTTTGGCCGTATAACGAAACACTGTGGGCCGTAAATCGAAAAAATGCCATAATTTTAAAAAAAAGACCGTTATAGCAAAAGGCAGTATAAAGAGCGGCTGTATAACGAGGCATAGGTGTACTTCCACAATTATGGCAAAGTCAATTATGACAATTACAAAACAGATAGTATTGTTAACAAACAAACGCCTATTTATTTGCATTTACTGTGGATGAATATACATAATGAAAGTTGATATAAATCATGCACAACAATTCTTTGTTGTAATACATGTTAATCATTACAAAGTATAAGCCAATCCATTCCTAACTTTTCAAAATCATTTATAAGTTTAATTCCTAGCTCCATAACTTTCCAAAACCATTGCATATTCATTTTGTAAGATGATTCCACAGTCCTTCGGAGAAGAGAATTTGGGACCTGAGGACTGGGGAAACCATTTCGAGTGGTGTCGCTATCATGTATCAGATAGTTTCGGAAGTGAGCAGAAGGTACTATACCTGGGGTGCAGGTATCCATCTTGGGACAGAGCTGTCCGACAACGAATTCCTGAGTCTGCAAAGGCGAGGGAAATTGTGGTTCTCACAACAGACCCAATAAAGCAAAATAAATTCCTCCCCTTGCAAACCAGGTGCAGCTATTAAATGTCTTTAATAACTGCACAATTTTTATATTTACATATATTTAAAAAAATGGCGGCTGAAACAAACCCGGAGGCAAACGTTTTTGCATATGTTTGTCAAAACGTGTTTAAACGTACATGTACGTCTTGGTGGAGACCCGGCTTTACATGTTGCTGATCAAATTGAGTTTTTAATCTTCCCACTTTTTCTTTGATAAATCAACACATACACAAAATATAAAATCTCTCTATGGCTGCATTTAATTTGGAAACACTGATCTAGAAACAACTTCCATGAATGCACTCTATGCAAACAAATACATAAGTAAAAACTATGTCTAAAAAGTTGTCATTAATTTTTAGGTAGTGGTAGGGTATGCACCACTTGAAGAGGGTCTTGATAGAGTCCTTTCCCAAATAACTCCTGCCATTTGCTTCCAAGCGGATATTCATATGCCATTAATGAAGTTGTTAACATTTCCGTGCTGTAACCTGGCATCTAAAATAGTGTCATCTTTGATCAGATATATATACCGTACATCAAGTCATGTTGCAAAAAATTCAATTTTGATGCCCAATGAAAATAAAATCTAACAATTAACTAAGCCAGATAGACAGCATCACCTATTCTGCAGAAAATTAAATCACATCCACAAAATCGTTCTTACCTTTGGCAATGTATAATGCGATCCTTTCATTATTACTGGGAATTTGAAGTGCTCATGAAGATGATCAACATATTCAATAATCCTTTAAAAACAATTACATTTTAATTACAAACAGAATAAATTACAAATTATAAAATCAAAGAACTGAAATTATTATACCGATTCTCAGAAGTGCCAGTAATGCAGATAAAGTCGAACATCATCAGATGCTGAACAAGTTCACACAGGCCAACCCCACCAGCATGTGGACAAACAGGAACTTAAACAAAAATATGCAAATCTAAACATCAAATTGCATGTCTTATAAAACTGAACAGCCATTCAAAAAACCCTTAATATGAGTAGTTCTTGAGTTTGCAAGAGCAAGACTTGAGGCTACAGAAACACCCATGCTAACGCTAGACCAACAATACAGAAAATGTCAGCCAGCACTTACAAATTATTTGCTAGAGATTTCATTTTCTTATCAAATTTTGCTGTTCTTATGTTTATTTTTGAAAAATAAAACAAAACTGAAAATAATACAAAAACATGCCTTTTTAACAAAAATAAGTGGAGAAATTGAAAAATTTGTACAGAAATTGAGATCTCAGACATACAGATGATTTTATGTAGGTGAGTTAATCTGCTAAATCACGAGAAACATCAGAATCTTTTTTTTAAATTAGTGGTACTAAAACGAACTTTTCACTTGGACAGTTGGACTATCTGCATTTGGCCACATATGGTGCTCATGCGCAGTAGATTCAAGCAGCTCTGAAAAGGTCCACAAGTTGAGTGTCTTTTGTGAAATGGGCACAAATGCAGGATGCATAGGCCTGCCAATTTATAGACTGCAAGATCAACTTTCAGTTAAAACCTCCTTTTTTCAACAGCACTTCTAAAAGGCCCATTGCAGTAGGTCCAGCCAATTAGAAGGGTCATTTTTAAAACTGGGTCAGCACATTTAGAATGTCCCCAATTAACTGATTAGACTGCAGACATGTGCGAAATTGTGGGGTCTGTTTGAGTAGCCCAGTTGTTGGGTAGGGATTGAAGATGTGGAAAATCGCCAATTGTGTGGGTCAACCCAATAACACAAAACTTACTTTTCAATTTGGCTGCCAGCAACAAGACAATAAGAATCTCGTTTAAGCCTCCCATTCGGCATGAGTCAATCTGGCAGAACTGCATTGCACCTGCTTGTAGAAACTGCTTAAACATTACTCTGTTGTGGCAATGCTCTCCAGTTGCAACTCCGATACCAAGTGGATGAAGGGCCTGCAGAAATGCACCACAGAAAAATGTAGTTCAGAACATTTTTAAAAAAAATCCCATTGCATATTTATGTAATTTGGTAAAACCTTGGCAATAGCTGCATGTCCAAGAATGTCATCAGGACTTGTGGGCTCTTCAATCCACAGTGGTTTGAATTCAGCAAGCTCCTTCATCCAGTGTATAGCTTGGGGCACATCCCAACGCTGATTAGCATCTACCATCTTGAGCATTTTTTATCATAATAGTACATGTCAATAACAAAATCATGTCTTAAATAAAAAGTAGAATTTATTTCAGCAGTTTGCATACCAAAGTATTAGTCCAACCGATAGTTTCTCGAACTGCGGCTAACCGTCTTTTGTCATCTTCGAGATCAGTACCAACTTTCAGTTTAAACCTGCAAAGTCGTTAAAACTCGATTAGGATAGTTGTCGATGTAAGACAATTTTGGTAATTTTTTTTAATAATACGGTACAATACACAAATTCTATGAATAACAATGCCAATTACCCTGTAAATCCACGCAGCATGGATTCGTTACAAAGCTATAACAGAAAAGATACCATCAATTTAAAAAAAAAGGAATTTAATCAAAAATTGCAAACAAAGAAGAATATACAGAGTCCCTCACTATAACACAGTTAACTAGTCAATTAACCACTGACCCTTTTTACTTTCTCCGTGGAGTAACCCAGCCAACCAGCATGAGTTGTATAAGCAGGATAACCTTTTTCATGCAATGTTTGTTCTAAGAAGTATCAAAGGTCAGCGATTCAAATTAGCAATCTTAAATTTAAAATTAAAAAACCCAAAACGACATAAGAACTACCTCAGAGCATACATTATACAAGACAATACAACCGCTAAAATAAGTTTAATTATACACGTACCTCTCTGCTTTTTAAAACTTTCGCTAGCCTTCAAAATTTCTAAATTAAAAATAAATAATCAATATTTAAAAAACTAAGACTTTTTAAAATATGGGTGTCCAAGAATGACAAGTATATACACAACATAATGCACAAAAACTATAGTATTAGTTTCATATGCCAGACTATACATCAAGTGACATTAAAAATTATTGGTTGAAAATGAATACAATTTCAAATCAAATTTTAATATTAAAAATGCATCCTTCCATTCTCACCTAATGCTTCTTCTTTTGTTATGGCATCTGTCCTGTAAAATAAACATTTTTAAGCTGGATCACAACCCTATCACTTTCAATGGGTGAAATTTTAAAACACAATCACAGCCAAACAAAAAGAGATTAAATAAAAATAAAAATTGTTTAAAGTAGCTTGATAAATCAGCAATGGTATTACTTTTTCGTTTTTCCCTTTAAAATGGTAGATTTTTTTAAAAAAATTAATAAATAAGTCCGTTAATTTGCACATTCTGCCAGCAGGTGGCAGCATGGGAAGGCAAATTAACGGATATTTTTCAAACTTGTTTATTAATTTAAAAAAAAACCTACCATTTCAAAGTGAAAAACGAAAAAGGGATACCAATGCTGATTTATCAAGCTATTTTAAACAATTTTTATTTATATTTAATCTCTTTAGATACATTGGATATGCCAAGTTTACATAATTACGGAATTTAAATTAATCAAAAATAACTTAAGAATGTTACAACCCCTCGCTCCCGGGTAACTTTCTAAACTCCTGTATTTTTTTCCTGGATTTCAGTCCATTAATACAAAGTATCCCAGATATGGATACCACTGGATCCAGAAAAGTGGGCAAAAACTTAAACTTAACTAAACCTTATATAGCTTATTAAACCCAAAATAACCTAGCCTAATATAAATTAACAAGCTCTTGTTTTCTGGTTAGCGATTTTTTACAGCAATGTTGTAAATGTTATGTTAATAGCCTAAGTTAGTTTTACATAAGATTAAGGCACAACATAAATGCCACTTACATATACGAAAAGTCAATGGTCGAGACAAGCTTCTCAGGCTCCATGTCAACTAAGAGTTTCCAAAGTGGCTTGCCTTCCATTTTGGCCCAAAGGTCCCACAATGCATTAATTATTGCTGCAACAGCCAAATGAGTGACGCCCTTTTCTGGACCAAGCTAAAACAATAATTTTCTTTGAAGAGATATTGGAATGATTTGTTCACTTGCTTGAAGGTTTTGTTATTAGCATTACATTTTTTTTAATGAAAGCTTTGGCAAAAGCATGTGTTGTGCGACTCAGTTTAGCTTTGTTGTAGCATAACATTTTTTCAGATATCTATTCTTTTTTTTAATCAGTTTAAACCTATATTGCAAATATTTAAACCTGAACAAAACTAACAAATTTTCCAAAATACTAGTTCATAACAAACGAATATGTTACAGAACTTATTACAGAACATGCCACATTTGTACAATGATTTTTAAAGGCAAAACAACGTAAGGCGTGTTTCTAAAATAAGGTCCGTTTCGGAATAACAATGAACAGAAGAAAATTAGGAAACAGCAACTTTTGCTACTGAACAAAATATTAGTAAATAATGTCACCTACCCAACGCAGTTGTGATTCATTTGTCAGATTTTTC
>JAQGAE010000456.1:0-36580 GCA_034696685.1 Julus scandinavius | reverse complement strand
CGAAAAAGCTGGAGTCCGGTTGCACCAAGCCTACATTTTTGTTTCATGCGCCAACCATGGACTCCAGAGTTTGGAGATTACAGACTTAATTGTCGTTTAACTTAACTGGCCGTTGTGCAACCGGCTGATGAAACATGTTTGATACTATAGGACTAGCAGTAATGACTGAAATGTCAGGATAATGGAGTTTTAGCGCTTAATTATATTGTTCCAGTATGCCCCTTGTTCGACTTATCGTTTAAATGATAACATTGGACTCTTGTTTGCATGCCATTAATGTCAAAGTTTAATGACCACTTAAATTAGTATGTGGATTTTAATGCTGGATCACCGAGCTTGTTTTTAATTGGAGATTAGTTTGGAGTTTCTGCAATGCCAATATGGAAAATTAACGTTAAAGTTAGCCATTTACTCCTATTAGGTAAGCACGAACGCCTTATCGTTTAATTGATAATCGGCGATAAATGGGCGGCATGTGTTAACTGAAATGTCTCACGTAAAGTTGTTACATTAAACCGAACTATGGTGCTTTTAAAAAAAAAAGAAACATGCCAATTAGACCTTGGTCGACACTTGTTTTACATATTGTGGTACTGGAACTGACTATCGTGGCCTTAATCTGCAGTACAGGCCAGTTATTCATCCTTTAATTAATTAGGCCTAGGCCGGATCAGTATTCAGACCAGTCTGTTATGTCTCATTCAGGACTATAAAAGTAAGATTCCGACCTATTTTTTGATCTCGACCTTACTTTTTCCCCCCTCTTAACCTTAGACGGTAATTTACTCAAGGAGTAGAGTAAGGTCGGGATGGGTGAAATTTACCATTTTTTCATTTGTGCTTAAGATATTGTTGTCTATAAACTATTGTTGTTTTTGCTGCCTTCACAGGTGAAATGCAGCTAATTTTAACGGTAATTAAGGAGGCTCAGGCCGCATTAATTTAAGTGCTTGTTGCGCCCTGGTTAAACAATGCGTTGATAGGCTTGGCGCTTCTCATGGAAATTATCGTATTTTTATATGAGATTCCTTCGCATGCTTAGTTTATTTTCAATCGAATCTCCACTTAAACCCATATAATATTCTCGGAAGAAAAAAAAAACCGTTCTGATATTAATAGTATTTACATGACGTCAGCCGCCAGATGGCGCAGTGCATCGGTCATTTTCAATGTGGAATTATAATGTTCCCTTCCCTCGTTGGGTATACATTCAAATCAATTTGCAGTATATTTGGGAAATCTTACATGTTATACATGTGCTTAAGTTTTTTTTACATTACAAAATATGAATTTACATATTTTTAAAATATACTAAGTAATGAATAAAAATATATTGAATACTAACTGATCAATATTGAATTATTAAATTAATAATTAAAAATATCTGCAATACATCATTTTCAAATAAGTATTAAATGTAATTTTTGTTTACAAGGATGGCAGACTAGACTCCCAAGCGATTATTTGCACATGTACTAGATAGGCTATTTATGAAGTCAAATGGCTAATTAAAATCCAGATTTAATGGTTGACGAAGACCTGAGCGCCGCCTAGCGTGGCTAAGCAGAACTGATTTGGGGGAGCCCTCGATGGATGCGTGGCCTGTTGTATTGAATTAAAGAATAATTATTTTTTCTATAAATCTCTGTGACATAGTCCGGATATCCGGATACTCATGCGTGGTTAGTGCGTTTGAAGGAGTTAAAAGGAGAGTAATGGATCCGTTTTATATGAAGCTGAACAGCTGGCTTTTGTGCTTCAAATTCACTGCTATTGTGATTGTCAGTTTTATATAATATTCATCATACCTCGTAGGCCTTTGCTATGTGCTTATTATTCGAATAGCTGATGAACACATACGGATAGGCCTATCACCACTTTTTCATTAAATTCTGATTGCCGTTATGCAAACAATGTTGCGTCTGATCCAGATGAAGGTTGTCTTATCTTTCTCTTGGTGGTTTTTTTTTATTATTTAACTCGGAATGGAAAAAAAGCATGGTAAAATGTCTTTTCATGCACTGGATTTGTAGCGTTCATTGCGGGTTTGATTGGGTTTTTTTTTGTGTTAAGTTTATTGTGAGATTAAGATGTTTTTATGAACCGTATCAACTAGTTGGTTCCCATGGGTCCTTGTACAAAGGAAAAATGTAAACATTTTAAGTGATCCAGTTAAAACACTTTTTTTTTGTCATTTTTCACATTAGTATAATTTTTTCACTGAATGCAACGAAATTTATGTGTGCTTGCAGCCTTATATTTTCGGGTAATGTGCTTGGTATTTTATAACCTCAAAAAACTCGGGAATTTTGCTCGAAATTCATGCTTGGATTTCCTGCACAAAGTAATCGAAGAAATCTTTTATAAAGAAAAGGCCAATGTTTTACATTTTCTGAAAATTGTTGTGAGTGGAAAAATATTGTGTTAATTTCCAATTGGTCTTTGGAAGGGGTACTTAAAAAATGAAGGGATGTCTAATGTGGATCTGACCTTACATTTGATACACTATTTTGTTATGCTGTAGGCTATATATGCATGTACATGTATGGACTTGTTGTGTATTAAGCTATGCGAGTATATTAGCTTGCGTACAATGTGATGGCATCATTGCTCAACATGTTATCGTTTATTGAGCCTTTGCTATATGTATTTTCGTTAAAGCAACCGTAATTCACCAAGTTGTAAACGTGTTTTGGGGGCCTGAATTTGCATGCATTTCCTCCCAAGTTTACATTCGGGAGGTGCCAAGATGGCTACGGTGGCGCCGCCGCAGTCGCGGTAAGACACGTGTGTACTTATCCGAAGGTTAATTTGTTCTCCCAATTTGTGCTTGAAAAGGAGCCATTGCCAATTTTTCTGGCGCGTGCAAACGAGAGAAGGGAAAGGTTTTTTGGTGCTTTTCAAGGTTCAAGACTCGTTTGTGCGAGGGCTGAAGCATGCCATGCTTTAAACCAGGAACATGAGCTAAGCCTAAGCAAAAACCTCCTTTTTTACTCACTGCAACTTTGTGCGTAATTTTGCCCAGCGAGCTTTTATGTTAATGACACGCTATAGTCGCAAATTGCGTCAAGAGCAACGTTTTTGGCAATAGGCCGCTTTGGATGACGCCATCGGACCATTTGCTTTGAGGGAATTGAACTCGGTGCCTTTGTCTACTCCCCAAGGTGACGTCATTAGTAACACTCGTGACGTAATAACTTCTTTCGGTTCTAACCAGGATTATCCAGTTGTAGCAGGGTTTTGACCGAGGATGTTCCTGGACATATGTTATTGATGAGAATCGGATGTTCCAGAGCGTCAGTTTGCATTGGAAATTTCCCCTGGTTGCAAATCGGTTTTGAACAGGGATTTTCCCGATCAAGGCGGATAAAGATTTTTCTTAGCCAGGGATTCCCCCCCTGATCATGCCGCTATGGACTCATTGTGGGGACTATTTAAACACTTTTGAACAAATGTTAACGTTGCATGGTGCCACTGACTGGCCTTTTTGCGTGCTGTACAATCCACGTTTTGCTGATTTCTGCAAATTGTTATTCTGATAACAAAGATGACACGTGATCAGTTTCGGTTGCGAAAGCACGCTTGCTTGAAACGGTGAAAAATAATCTAGCTCGACGAAGAGAGATATGAAGCAATTAATTAAAACTCGTTAATGATAATTGATGATCGACCTTGGTTCACTAACGTGTTTTCTGCAGTTTTTTTTATTCCCCTTCAGTGCTCCAGGATTGCATTTTAGTTGACCTGATAATAAGCCACAAGTTCAGGAAATCAAAGCAATTCGAATAAGTTTGTCACCATGGTTTTCTTGTGAATGGTACAAATTTGTCATCATGTAGCTTCTTGAAAGGTTTCGACGTAGGACTACATACTTTTGGTTTTCATTATTATGATGCAAGTTCAACAGCGATGGTGTAACGGCTAATGGATGTGGATCGGCTTACGCGGCGGGGTAACGGCTTACGAGAACTTGTCGTTTTTTATTGATAGAATGTTGCCATATTGTAGCCTACAACACCATACGAGCTTAATATTGTCCTAACATATTTTAGGGATTAAATAAAGATACAATGGCAGCAAAAGGAACTTTTTAACCTCGTCTGTTGGCGTGAATGTCAATGAATGCCCTAAAGTTCATACACGCTTAACTTGATACTTTTGGAATGTAGAGATGTAGGGCCGTGTTTTTTGGTGTCAGTGTATGTTTAACAAGGTTACGAATTGGACCTTTTGAAAAAATGTACGTAAAGCTTAAAATTCATAGATTTTATAAAGCACCTTAAGAGGTATACCTCAAGAGTATGCAAGTATTTTTTAGCGCATGCGAGAGGGAGAGCGAAAAAAACCTCTGCTCGCAATTTGGTTAAAATTAAGTGCAACAGATTTGGCAACAAGTACTGGTTGAAAGGCAAAGAATAGAGATATGACATACCATAGCATAGAACGTATGTACAAATAAAAAACAATAGTTGGCTTTTTTAACGAGATTAGTCATCATGCTGCCGGAGCGTAGGCTCACTTTATCCGTTCATCTTTCATCTTTCGTTAACCGCGAAAGACAGCTTTTAACGCCCAGATTTCAGCTGTTAAGTAGATGTAATAACGTGATGGATCGAGATCCGAAATTGCGTTGCCGAAATGAATTTTAAGCGAAAATGAACTTGGGGTGACCACTTGATTAAACCGGCAGAAAGCAGAACAAATGGCGGCATACATGTAGGTTTAGCTGTTGGTAGTTGTGTAGTGTTATGAGGTTAACACGGAGCTCTATATACCATCAAATAAGTTGAATTTTGAATTTTGTCAACGCTTTTTCGTCACAAAGCCTATAATAAACGACGGCGTGGTCTCCTTAACACGAGCGCAAATGGTGTTTTACGAAAAGTCATCGCCGCGTAAGCCGATTCTCAGCCGTTAGCCGTTACGCTTTCGATAGTTTCACCGCCGCTGCTGAACTTAACCCTAATACCGGAAACTAAAACGTAGTGCATGCTTAAAAAAAAATCTGCCAAATTATAAAAAAAAAAACTAAATTACAACTGCAAGTTGGAATTTCAAATCGCCCGTTAAATTTAACTTGACATGACGACATCAATAAGTATTAGTGTTGTTAGAAGTATTGCTATCAATTCTTAAATTCGGTTTAGCAGCAATTTTAGCTGGAAAACACGACTTCCGGGTTGTGAAAACTGGATTTTTCAATTCGTTTTTGATGTCATATGCATGTAGTTCATGTACATAACACTGAATGTTATGCTCTTGTGGAATACGTGTCGAGGTTAAGGTCTTAAACTTTATAAAATAACGCTAATTAATGATAAAAGTAACGCATCATGCGGTAAACATTTTCCGGATCGAGCATCGATTTTTTTTTTTGGCCTTCAATTTGGAGGATTTTTTCTGGATTAACTTGACTATGCATGTAAGTGGCTCTTGTTCCCACAAGGGTCCTCCTAACATTCATTCGTATAAGCTCAAATTAATTTTAAATGAAAAAGTAACCACCTTGTGATTCGCTGAAAGAAAAGCGAAAGGGGGGAAAATGAGCTTGGGCCTTGTTTTCCTGAATTAGGCCTATATATATAGAACGTGATTTCTGGTAAACTCGATGACTGCACAGTTTTTTTGAAATCGTGAGCCTGGAAGGTTGTAGCACTTTGATTTACAATTTGTTCTACTCCACTGCGCCGTAATAAATTCAAAATAAAAGTAGGCTGGTGAGTTAATCAAGTTTGGGGGTCACTCTGACGGATAAAATGGCAAAATGTTTATCATTTAGAAATACGGCGCTATATACACGTTTGAATAAGTGTCTTTGTGGTCATCTCTACTGTGAGACTCGCCGCTAGGTGGCGGCCAAGGACGTTCTGAAAGCTTGATTTCATGTTGGATAAATGCTAATTATCGTTATGTGGATATTGAAACTGCTTCCTCCCAGTTTATCCTTAGTTAATCTCTGAATAACGTTTTTTTAATTGCAATGAAATTTTGCCATTAAGTGTTATGGCAGTTTCTAAAGTGGTTAACTGGCTATTAGGAATGAGGTGTCAAACTCCTCTATCCATTAATTCATTATTTAAAAGTTTGGCAGAAGTGGATGAAACACACCAACTTTTTCTAGTTGACGTCTTTGTTTTCGGTATTATGGTGCAATTAATTTCAACAGTGGCGCTGAAACGGAAGTGGAACGGCTAGCGACTGTGAAGCGACTTACATTAACAATATTTGCGGCAGTGTCACTGACACAGCCCTGTCGTTTTTATTATGAACGACTTATTTTTATCAATGACTTTAAACTTATGTTTTTTTTTGGTTTAAATTGCCAAAATTTGGAATGTAAGCTTTCTCACTTGAGCCTCTTTAAGTCTTCAAATAATTCTCCATTTAATTTAACACTGTTAGCAACGAATTTTCGCCACAAAGCCTAATCCTGACTATTAAAGAAAAATTTGAATTAGGAGTTTGTGAAGCCATGCATTGACATATAGACACTAATATAGTGTTTATTCTAACGATTCCCAATTCAGTTTTCAATCCATACTAACACGCTAATTGAATATATGCCACGCAAATTACACGTGATACTGGTTCAATGTTGCTACCCAAAATGTTGAGATTGTGTCAGTCGTTTCATTCAAATTGTTGATTAATGAACGTTTAAGTAGGCATTCGTGGGGAAACTGCATGGTTGTGGTCCCCGCCAGCGTTGGGAAAAGTCAGGAAATCACGAGGATTTCAAAGGCCATGCCTTGAAATTGCGAACGGCCTTCTTTATACAACTCTTATCGTGTTTTTCAAATCTCAAGGCTTCGCTTTCACCCAGGCTGTGAATCTATTTTTGGAGATAAACTTCGTAACATATTCGCAGCGAAGTGCGTGTTATATTTATAAACACATTTAACAACATTATTTAATTTTGAATCGATTCTTCACCGTAAGCTCTGAAAGATAAAAATAATTTCTCGACATGAATTTTAAAATTATGTTCGCCCTAAGATTTTTTTAACGTGACCCCGACTTGCGTGTTTTTTTTTTTGGCACTAATTGGCACACTGGCTTTAACCCAATATTCAGTATATTTTTAATTTGGTTGCTAATGTTGCAAATGTGGGCAAACGTGATGAAATGTAAACAAGGCGACGATTTTGAAACTTTTTCCTTGAAATTTCAAAGTTCTTCTCATTTGTAACTTTTGCTTGCTTTTTTTTAATGCGATGTCAACTTTTGAAAATCTAGTTGTGAAAAACATGTTTATTTCTTTCTAAAATATGCCTTATGAGACTGGAATTTCTTAAGTCCTATAGCATTCCATCTGACTGAGGCTGTTCTGCGCACGCGCATAAACACGTGACCAACACGTGCGCGGAATAACATTTTTTGACGTTAAGGAGGTCGTTGTTGTCAATCCTCTTATTTTTCTTGTACATTTAGTGTAAATTGAAACTGCAAGTTTTGCATTTTTCTACGATTTTGATAACGTGTGTTTTCCCCAATTTCATGCCTGTGCATTGCATTATTCTAAGTCCACTGTAATATTAAAATTTTAAAAGCTTTTGTCATCCCCATTATACTCGCAAATGCAAATGCAAAAAAAAAAAAATACAAAAAAAATAATGCATTTCGTTTGTTCAATGCAAATAAGCGAAATAGTGGGTCATTGATTTTTCCGCAGACTCCCAAAGTTGTCCCATAAAGTTAATAAATTTAGTTAAGGCATGCACTGTTATCGATTTACTTTTAGATTCACATGCAAATAGACGAGCACTTACAAGCGTTAGGCTTACATTATTGATTCGTATCCAACGCAGTTTAAACGCCAATCCGCTGCCTATGTTTATTAAACGGTCATTAATTAATTGAGCCTAGAGGCTTTGGATTTCAAAACAATCGTTGCATGGAATGACAAGCTATATGACGAATTAATAAATAATCGAATTTTGCTTCTGAAATCGAAATCTGAAAGCCACTATTGTGCTATTAGAACCGGGTATATTCCAATCAGAGTTTTACCCCGGACCACTATTAAATTGTTTTAAGACGAATATTGGACGATTAGATAGGATGGATGTTCGTTGATTGCTACGTGGTTGGCGTATTTCCAGTTTAGGCCTTAATTAGTTTTTTAACGTACAGGTGGGGAAATCCCCTCCGAGGCGATGAACTGTACTATCCGAACGTTTTCAGTGACGATGCTACATTTGTGTTCGGATATGACTAACACCTGTACCTGTTGGCAAAACCAAAAGTCGATTCGTCAAAAAATGACTAGAGCACCGAATGCATGTTTTCATCAACGTGTGTGATTATGATTTTCACATTTGTATGACGTTTCACACTTTCGCAATGCTTCGTTTAAATGTCTGTTCAAACTTAATTTCAAGAATTTGTTGGCGTCTTTCTTTGTTTCCGGTATTATGGGGGTGTATTCAGTAACGGAAGTGTATACCGGCCGCGGCTTACGCTGTGTTGTAAAGGTCGGCTTACATTAACTTTTTATGAAACTCTAACATTTTAAATTATATTGGAAATCTTAGAAATAAGATTGCAAAATGCATTTTCGGTCTTATTTAAAAAAAAATATCATTTAAGTGCATTTCATGTAAATGCCCTATATTTCCTGGCTTTCCACATTTTTTGTTATGCTGGTTGGACTAAAAATGCGCCTTTCACCTGAGTCATTCGTGCACCAGATTTCGGGGTTTCTCGAATCTAGCACAAGAATAACGGGCATTCAATTGTAATGACTTTATTTTTGGTGTGTCGCACTTTCTGAGCACCCTTGTTTGGCAACAGTTGAAGAACTAACCACTTTCATATTGTTATTGCAATGTATGCTTTTGTTGTCCCAAGAGTTCATTTGGTCCCATTGACCGCAAATTGACTGGATTTGCACTTTAGTACAACATCGACGTTGTCTTGACATTGGCCGGGTGTACTGGACCACCAAACTTGATGATGTGACAATGAAGTTGCGCCCAATTTAGAGGTTCAAAATGCGCTTCCTGGATGCACAGAAGGCGAATTTTCTCCAAAAATCATCACGAGGCTCTATGGGTTTTTACCCCCCTTCCTCTCGTCTCCTCGTTTGCCGCAGGGGGCACTGTTGTTCCGCTCGGCTAAATGGGAAAATGATGCCTCGGTTTGTTTGACTTCTGTTCCTGTTTTGTAGCCATCCATTTTAACCCTTTTTTTTCTCTTCTCTTCTTCTCCTCTTGTTGCGTGTGAATTTCACCTTGCCTCCTTGTTCATTGACTGTTTTTTAAAAACGAGAATGCCAGGCCTTAAACCCATAACAACAGTGCGACCACTGACCGGTTCTTGTGTGGCAGAGGTTTTCCGAGTTTATTAAACTGCTTCTCCCCCGAACGTTTTTTAAAAGAATTAAAAAAAATGGAAAAAAAATCTATATTAGCCAGCCGAAATCTAGAGATAGAAAATGAGCAATGCGGTGAACTTTATAGGACTGTTGCTACTCTCGGGCGAAGTTATGAATGTTTAATTTAGAGATAGAGAAAAAAAAACAAGGTATGCGTTTTTGACTACCATGCACTTCCTGGACCAATGAAGTCTCTCCGAATAACGATACCGAAAATCCTCTTAAACTTAAAAGAGGAAACTCGCTGCAATGTCGTTTTGTGCAAATAGGTTAACCTCAAATTCAGACTGTATAATGCTATTAATTATTGCTTAAATATTTGGGTTATGCGGCGTTTGTGGCGTCCAACTGAAACCTATTTTTATCCCGTGTGTGCTATGACTGGCAACGAAAACTGTTTTTAGGACAGCTGAAATGATGGCAACAATTTCAGTGATCGTGGTAATGCCCTCGTTTTAATGAAACTAATCTTTAATTGGCAAAGCGAAACTGTTGAGAAGTCGAACTAGTCCGAGTTTCCTCTTTTAAGTTTAAGAGGATTTTCGGTATCGTTATTCGGAGAGACTTCATTGGTTTGGTAATGGCCTGTCGGTGTTTTATTTATTTATTTATTTATTTTTTTTTTTTTTAACCAGTATTGTATTGTGCCGCCAAGGGCCGAGATCATGTATGTGCTTGTATGTGTCATTTATATCTTGTATGAACTCCCTTTAGCCTATAAATGACCATATAATCCAGGTGATGACTATACTAAGCTTTTCAATACAGTATTTTTAGATTTAGTTTCCATATACGAGTTATTTAAGCCAGAAATGCTGGTCATGTAGTTTATGCTCATCCTTACGAATGTATGTTAAATCGAGGGTGGCTAATTTAAAAAAAACACGTGCTTAATTTAACGGGGGATAATTAAAAGTCCAAGCAGTGGACTTATCAACTTTTTCTGACTTTTGTTTAGCAAAATTTCGGACTCTTACAACCGTCAAAAAAATAATCAAGGCGGTTTTGGATAATCTTATCATCGTTCTCCCCCTCCGTGGGAACGTTCTTCAGGAAATGGTGGCGCCTCTCGTGGTTTTGTCTCTGATTTGCATTTGGGTTTTGATAATTTGGGCAGAACCCGTTTAGTCAACCTTTTAGCTATACGTTTAGCGACGCCTACGGTTTGCATATGGCGTTTAATGGTATTTTCCAATCACGATGTATGTTATTTCAAGTGCGGTTTGCTTTGAAAACGCAAAGTCGTCGTTGATGTCATTCCTGGAAACCGAAACTTTGCCTCGGTGTTATTGAGTCTACGTTTATCCGACCATGCGTGCAGTTCCTAGTAGTACAAGGGAAACTTTGCTTTCCTATTTCTGAAAATATTTTCAATCCCGTCTCTTCGTGAATTGTACTTGCGGGGTGAACAGTTCAGTGTTTGGCAAGTCGGACTGTTTGCAGGAACTGTTTTTAACTTTTAAAAAAGGTTGGGGTCTACATCGGAGCAAACAAGCGTAAAAAAAGTTTGCTCCCAAAATTTCTTTCCGGTGGTGTCAAGAGGAAAATGTTCTTGAAAACACGTTTCGACAAACATGTTTACAGACGTTGTTTGTTTTGTGTTTCCTCCGGTGTGGACCCACCGTTAAAATGTCTTCTAAAACCGTCCAGTATCACAAGAATAAATGAAAACTATACAAAAGTTTATTTCTGAAACTTGCTCAGACGTCAATCAACGTCTGCTAAATTCCTTACACTTGCAATGTTAGATGCATAAGGCACTATATAGAATGCGGTGATGCAAATGTTGATTATAAACGCAGTTGTATCATCTTTATTGTGCTTTCATTTTTTTCGCTAATAATAGTTTCAAAATTTTGAGTTTTCGTGCCGTTTTTTGTTCTTTGTTCAATGCTTTGATGGCACGCGTTCCTCGATTCCATTTGCATTTTAAAACAGCACAATGGCGAGGTTTTAATCTCATTTTTGCTCGCAAATTGGCCTTTTTTCTCGTGAATATCTGATGCTTTTTTGTTATTTGATGCGCTCCATGAACTCAACAAATTACTGTATGAATCCAACAGCAGCATTGTCAGAAAACGCGGAAGAGCAAGGATACACAATGGGATTGCCTTAGGCAACGGGACTTAATAACCTCGAGTATATGTATATGGCACTCCATTTTTTTTTCTTCTGCTCCTATCTCCTGCATTTGGCAATTTTCTTTGTACCCAACGTACGTAACTAATTAATGTCCATTTTTAAGGTTAATTGCTCGGCCATTGTGCACCAGCAATCACTGCCTGGAGTTGTTTTTCCTTCTAAGTCTGAAATGCGATGTTGAATTGTATCGAACAATGTATGTGTTTAAAAAGAAACTGCTTTTTGGTGATCCTCCTGCTTGACCGTGTTTTGATACCAGATATTTATTGGGAATTAGACCACACATGGTAATCGTATTAGTGATTTTGTTATTGGGTCGTATCGATCCATCCATTACTCAATCCATCGTGAAAGGAGGAAAGGCCAAGATGGGATTTGAGAGGACGAATTATTATCTCGATATAATAATTAACTGTTTTGTGCTCGAAAAAAATAAACCAGCCATGCGAAGCCATATACTGTACACGTATAGTTTATTATTATATTTATATTGGATTCCCTTCCCAATTAACCAGAATTACCTACGAGTGTGTATACTTTGGAATCACATGAACATCATAATAAAATGTAAACATTGTGAACATTTGTTCAAAAGTGAAATGGATTGGTAATTTGGTATTTTAGATTGTTGCCACTGAAGGCAACATGCAACACGAAACACGCAAACCCCAAACATACGAACACTCTACACAAACATCCAACAATGAATACATTAACATGTTGCTGAATACTGAGGTGTATCCACCAAAAGTTGGCAGAAACTGAACAAACATTTATTTATAACAACTACTTTCATTGTATATCGTATTGATACTATGTGTGATATGTTATACAGTGTATTCGTATACATGCATAGAATAAAATAAACATGATTTGTGTATTGAAAGTCAAGTTAAAACTTAAATCAAAACAACTTGTTTTGTCGTTGGTAGCTTATGTTTTAAGCATAAACATATTGCGTAGGGGGGAGAGAAAAAAAGCCTTCAATGGTGTCAAAGTGTAAGCCTGGTATAAACGTTATAATATTAAAGTCAAGCCAACTGTTAGTGACGTCACGTGTTTCTCTCTCGTCCATTACAATTACACATGAAACCGGGCCTTCCTGTATAATTTTATGACACAGTACATGCATTTCCAAAGCTGTTTACATTCAATCCGCATGTGCACTCGATAATGACAATTTCGGAAATGGAGACTATAATTGGGCTTTAAAATACGAAGAAAAATCCACTTTCGCCATGTAGCGTATACGTGTTGTCCTATAAATGGTTTATGAGCTTTTTCATAATTTTGTTGTGCCTTAGAAAGGCACCATATATTACGAACACGCTGATAAGGGATGAGCCAGCATATAAATGCCTATAAATAAATTATTAATTCAGCGTGCATGTATTTATATCACGCAACTGTGTAATGCAATAACAATATTTCAAGCTTTCCATTTTTTTCTTTTTTTTTTTTCTTCACTGATTCCATTAAATGCGTGTTCGCGTTTAGCATTACTTAATGCGCCGTAGTATGGGGTGCCTGCATCGTGCTGCGGCATTAATTCTTCTCTAATGTACATAAATGACACTAGGTTGCGCCATACGCTGATAGTCACCATTGACATCATGATTAATTGATGCGGACTAATTAGGGAATTACTTGTCACCCTGTCGCAACGGCCCCCGAGAACACAATCTGAACGAATGAGGGGAGAAAAGGATTGAACTTGTTTCGTAAAATAGGATGGTACCTATTTACCTTATGGGTAAACACAGGCGCGCCATTAAATTAGGCCTATCGAGGAATTGGAGTTTTATGCACCATCAAGTATTTGGCTGCGTGCCGTGCGCGTAAAACGACAGTGTGCATGTGTATGAAAAAAAACCCACCTTAAACACTTGAAATTCCATTTGATCGCAAACACAAAATAAAGGATCAATAAATGCGGTAGTGAGCAGCTGTCAGGCCGATTTCATTCCCCGAAGAAATTTCGAGGGATCTTTTTTTTCTTCTTCTTTTGACTTTCTAGAAATGATGGAAAAGCGGTTACATAATGCCATTAAAACATTGCAAATAAATATTGACTTTCTAAAATGGATTATGCGTGTTTTTCTACGTGTCGTTCAAACTGTGATTAAGTGACATTCGTCAATCGGTCTCCAAAGTGTTGATTTGGGTACTTTAACCGTGTTTAATGTGTTTTATAAAACGCGTTTTATGCTTTCTGCTATTCGTGATTAAACACGAGTTGGGATATCACCAATCTTGTATAACTTGAAATTTGACAGAAAGTCTTTGAAACACATTATGAAGTTACTACATTTTCATAACCTCATTTCTATGCTTGATAACATCAATTCCAGTTTTACATGTGCTTATTCTCAACATGTTCACTGTCTCGTTATATGCTTTACGACATTAGAATGCATAATCTTCAAATAAAATTAGGCCTCATGTTTTCCTTTTAAATTTAATGCTCATTTATGAGTGTTGTAATCTTTAAAATGTTTCCCAAATTTACTTTTTTTTTCCAAAAAAAAAAATAAATAAATTAAGGGCAAGTTCATAGTTTCCCTGAAGCGAATTTTAGACACTTACTAAGTGTACTCTAATATAGGTTTTCGCAACTTCCACACAAATACTGGTTTACGTCACATGAATATTGCATACTTTAGTGCAGTCTTCCACTCGAGCGATATTAAACTGTAGATTGCGAAATGCATTATCCTCAAAAATCCATTTTGTAAGCAATCAATCGTGAAGAACGATTATGCAGGTTGATGCAGAGCAAGATTTTTTATTAGTAGGTAATGATACGGCTTTATGATCTGTTTATTCGCCAAACTAACAGTACTTAATCAAAGTGTAAAAATAGAAAAAAATGACATATAAAGGTCGCTCCAGTTGAGGGCGCTGCATGCCTGGACTCCATATGTGGCTTTCTGTTAACGGCACACTACTATATCTACAAATTGTCTCTGCATACTAAAGAAGGAGCTACAATTGTCTTCATTTTTAAGGGGATGATTTCTGTATATAGTTTTCTCAATGAAATGTAGAAAAATGTTTATAATAAAATAATCAGCTCTAGCTATTATGACCATTTCTAATGTTTTCAAATTCACCATCAGAGGGCGCTTCGCAGTTTTGATGCGCCCCTGCATGATGGCTAATGGCGATATCGAGATGCATGTACTTGACTGTTAGTTGTTTGAAATGTCTAAAGTCTTATCCTATTACAAATTTAAGGGTGTCCGCCTCGGTGCGTGACAGAGTTAAGGCTGGGCTAAATTTTTCGTAGAAAATACGTCATCGGATTAACTTCCGTTAGCTCTCGAAACGTGCATTTAAAAAAATAATGCTATCAAGGCTTGGTTTGCAATTGTGGAACTGTAAATACTGGAATTAACGTTTACGGTTGTTGTACCACAGCCTTGCGGATGTATTGGTAACGTAGGCGTGACGTCACGCATCTTTGACGTATTCCTAGTAGCTTAACTTGGTTGCGTGAGTAAGTGACGCCATCGGTTCATTGATAGGAATTAGTTTTTTTCCCCATCAGTTTTATGACGCCCGTTGTCCACTTTCCTTTTCTTTCCCTTATGATTAGTCGTGAATGCAAATTGATACGAAGACATTCATTTACTTATCCTGTTTGCAGTACTGAATTTGGTGCTAGGAAAAAGCTGTAAATGTATCCTGTTTATGAACTGTTTGAGGGATTCTGATTAAGGACACAAATGAAGGCAAAATGTGAGTATGTACTCGCACTGTACACTTGTACGAGTGTATTAACTGAACATTTGAACTCAAATTGAACCCACTTGAAGTTAGTTAAATTGACTTGGAATTCATTATATTGACTGTTTTAACAACAGTGTGTTTCAACTGCATTTTCATCCTATGTTGAATTTCATCGATTTAACTGGAATAACTAATGCAGAGAAGCTAATTATTTTTATTAAACCCAAGTGCAGTGTTGTTAGGCCTCCCTCCGAACATTAGTTAACAAGCAAAGGAGCCTATAGTTGGACAGCACTGTTAGCAAATATGCGAAACACCTGTTTAATTCGCAAGCTACCTGCCTGTGCCAGAAGGTAAAAACCACATTTCAATGCTATATACACTTTGTGAAGGACATTTTGTTTATTCCTCAGCGCAGTTTTTATGTGCGTTTGCCCGAATTTTAGCCAGCATTTGTTTTCTGATGTTGCAATACTGTAACAATGGTAATAGCATCATCAATAGTCGTGTTTGAAAACGACAATAATTGGATTTTTTTTTTCCGGAGTGGAATATGTACATGTAGATATGCAACCGACAGTAGGCCATGTTCAATTGAGGTTACCGTGTTTCTATTTTGCCCTCCTTTTTCCACTTTTGCTATATTATATTGCGTTTAAAAATGTATTTTTACGAGTTTAGTAACGTGTTTTTTATCTCTGTTTTTTCTACCTCCTTTGCAATTTTCAAACGTTTTGGCTAGATGCTGAAATAAGGCCTTCTGCAAATGGCGGCCATTTTCTGTTCTACTTTTCCTCAAACGTTGCACATGCATTTTTTGTTTAGTTAATGCATGGAAATAAGGCCAATTGGAATTGCGCAAATCTGAATTATTAATAACGATTCATTCATAACATATGATGACTAGGGTGTCTTTTTCGGAAGAAATCGACCGTGGCGCCCTCTGTCGGCGACGTTTTTCTCGTTTGTCAGTTTGCCCAGTAAGTTTATTTTGCAATGCGCGAGGCAGGACCAATTTGGGCGAATTGCAGCGCCATCTGTGGGCGTTTTACGAGTGTGATTGGAAATTAGGTACACGTTTTCGAATTTGTAATTTTAATTAGATTTTTAATGACTACTATTATTTTATTACGCGTCATTTCGAAGGCCAAAAAGTTTGCTTTCTCTAGTCTAGAAATGTCCGAATTATGTTTATTTGACATTTGAATGTGTCTTGTGGTTTTGATTAATTTATTTGTAATGGCAACGTTCCAGTAACTTTTAAATGGCACGTTCAAGATTTTTCAGCTCTTTGATGCATTAAATCGAAAAACTATCAAAGGTTCTTTGTATGCCTAAAAATGTTCATTTCTTGAATTTTCATGCTTAGGTGAATATGTATTATTTTAACCGTGTTTTGGAGCTGTTGAAGATAATCGGATGTAGTTAGCTATTATCTTTAACACGCCCCTGATTTGGGAACTAATGTACGATTTAAAAAAAAAAATAAAAACCAGTGCAAATATTAGGATAATCTAAATGCAAATAACTTTAGGCGTGGTTTTTATGCGCTGCTGTAGCTACATTGTGCAGTTGCGATTGTTAAACAAATAGATTTTCATCAAAAGAGACAATTATTATCGCGTCAAGTGATGGAATATAAAATTGCCTTAATGATATGCGAGAAATTGATCGATAACACGAGCTATAGCAGGCTCTTTTAAAACAGGGACATCTAGCGACCAAAACGTGCAATGATTTGTATTAGTAGCAATTCGTGGAACTTGGTTGCCAATATCATGTTATCTGCCATCTTGAAATTCCTCTCGGTGGCCATATTGAATCTATCTTGAACGTCGTCTTAGGTTTCTTTTGAGCGCCATCTTGAATCCCTATTGGTAGCCATATCTGAAGATCAATTTTGGCTGGCACATTTATGCATGGTCTTTTATGCATGAAAATGGGATAACCGGATGTGGCTTAGTGCGCATGCTACGACAAACCCCTTTCGATGCTCGAAGTCTAATAAGAGTTGTTGTATCTAATTTTCAAGATTCTTCGCTGGTGACGGAGGAACTGAAGAACCGGCTGTTGGGAAAGTACAACGGCGATGAGTGCGGCAAGATGGAGACGGACGACGACTTCGAGGCCGCCGCCAAGCGAAGCAAGAAGCAACCGGAAGTGGAGGAGGAGGAAGAAGAAGAGGAGCTGTTCTTCCAACCCCCACGGAGGATCTCCATGCTCTGGAACTCGAAGCTGAGGTGGAAGGAGGAACGCAAGAAGGTGCTCAAGATCTCCATCAACAAACTGCGTCGGATCGAGGATCCGGAAGTCTTTCTCTGCCGTTCTGTACTCATCAACAACACGGTGCGGCGGCTGCATCGCGAAATCCGCGAGGAAAAGATGGCCCGCTACCCGGAGGTCCACCGCCCGGTGCCGGTCAACTCTTGCAGCCTGGTGGCTGCCAACATCCCGGAGGCTTTCCCCTGTCGCAAGCGCCTGGCCTCTTCTTCCCTGTCCTCATCCTCCTCATCTTCCTCTTCTTCCTTTACCTCTTCATTCTCTTCCTCCTCCTCATCCTCATCCTCATCCAACTCTCTCCTGGACTGCAAGGAGGTGGCGCTGCCATCGTGCTACAACAACAAGGAGAACCTCCAAGAGGACATTTGCGGGGAGGATGCGGAAGGTGCGCCCCACAGCCCCAAAAGGATGCGCATGGACCAGACTGTGGCTGAGGGCCCTGCTGCCCACAGGCACGGCGCTGCGGCGGCGCCTTCTGGCGGCGCGTGTGCAGTGTTTGCGACGAATGAACGGATTAAAGCCAAATGTGATCAAAGCCTGCGGGCGCCCCCTAGCAGCGAGTGCGGCCAGAACAGGGAGGACAAGCTGTTGACTGAGAGTGCCCTGGTACAGCAGCAGCAGCACGCAGCCAAAGACAGGAGCCGCGGACTTTTAGTGTCAGAGTACGAGAAGCAGTACTCGCAGTACTCTTGCGGCCAGTTGTCCATATTCGGCGAGCTGCAGTCCGTGGTGTTTCACAGCCTGATAGCCTCTCTGGAATCCTAGCTTTTTTTTCCAACCGCCAATCAAATCGTTCCATCTGGTGGAGAAACAAAGAAACAATAGTTTGTTGATTCGTGAATTGAGCCAAGGACTGAGAAAAAAATGTCTTCATAGTTACTATTATCGACGTGAGAGTTATATTATTATTATTATTATTATTAATTATTATTATTATTATTAATATTATTATTATTACCATCGTCATCCACGATAATTATTTTGGTTGCCCGCCTGAGCGAAATTTTGCAACCAGAGATTGGGAGCGATGGATTATGGATGGAGCATTCCTCGAATCGTTTGTTAATCGAGGGTGAATGTAAAGCTAATGTTAAGTGGTTAAACGTTAACGCCGGTTTAACTCCTAATGATAACTAAGGGCCTGCAGCGTTAAATTTAATCAGCGGTTTATGATGAAATATTGCCGTTACTTTCCCCTGGTTTAATTTCTGGTTAAAAACCCAGTTTGGTAGATTTGCCAATTTAAAATATTCCAAACTGGGTTCTTAACCATTAATTTAACCAGGACAATGTGACAGCATTTTTTTTATTTATCTTAAACCGCTGATCAAATTCTGGCTCTTAACTGTCTTAATTTGTCGATTAAAGTTTCAAGACTGGTTTAATTGCCGGTTAATTTCCCATTTTGGGGACAATTTCTGGTTGAATTCCCAAGACTAGCTTAATTGCAGATTAGATTTTTAAGATTGGTTTAAGTGCCGATTAAATTACCAGACTGGTCAAATTGACGATTAAAGTTCTTCCCCTCCACCCCATCCTCCTCTTCATTTTCCCGCAATCTAATACTTTAAACATATTTTTAAACCCCACAGTTTTTGATTTGATTAAATCAATTGCCAGTTATACCGTATTTCATCAGTTATAAGATGCCATCGATTGTAAGACGCACATTAATTTCAGTACCATCAACAATTACTTTCTGTACATGGCTTAAGACACCCGCGATTCTTAAAACTTGCCCTTTTATTAAAGATGTCTTTATGGGGAAAAAGTGCATTATAATTGATGAAATACGGTAATAAACTTTAATCGGTCCTGGAAATATATGCAGTTCGCCTTTAAAAACTTGTTTTAATAGCCGAAGGAAGTTAACTGAGTTTGGTGCAGTCGAACGCTTAATCAGCGTTCAGTTTTCACCGATTTTATGTCAATGATTATCTCGCCGATCAATTTATACCGAACAAATTTCTGTTCGAATCATCTTTGCAATGAAACTTATCTGAATGCCATTAATTTATCTATGCCCAGTTGCACCAACCTTCGGTTCTGGTAATCTGAGTTTAGTGCGACTGTCTGTGCAGTGCTCCAAGTGCGATACGTTCCCCATCAATCCAGCATTTCATTATTATTATTATTATTATTTCCCAAATGCAATAAGATGGCCGCTGTTTATTTCTATTTTATTTATATGGCAAAAATAAGTTAGACCGATGCTTTATTACGTATCAAAAATTATTTCAAATTAGACTTTTCTGTCAAATCTCAATTTTTTAAAACATTTTATTTGGTTTTAGTCGATTTAATTCAGATTTTCTAATTAAAATTTTACGCAATTTGCATAATTTGCTTTCCTATCCCTCATCTCAACAAAACTAGGATTTGCTTAATCATCGTTTAAAGCTGGTTTTCTTTTATTTAGTGTCTTTGGAATGGCCGTGTGCACCATGATCTGTTAACACAATCTTTATCAAATTGTTTAATTTATTAGCATAATTAAAACAATCCGCTCATTATGGATTTAAAAATCAAAATTCAGCGATGATTAATGACCCTTGTCATTATGCATGTTGCGACAATGCTACTTTAAATGTAATCGAGCATTAATTACATTTTAATGATTCCAATCTAAAATAATGTAACTTTGATGCACAGTTGAAGTTGCATTAACTGTAACGATTCATTAACACTATTGATTAATGAACATCAGAGACCGAACTTTTGGTATACCAAGTGGAAAATAATGCCGGCTATTAATCGTCCGTTAAATGATGACTTAAATCTTGTTTGCATGATACATGGACCCATTTGCAAGTGTTGCATTAGAATTAATGTCTGGATAAATCTGTTATCCATTGCCCTTGATGAACCGTTAAGTATTCTATTGGCCCGTTAGCATTCATGGTGCAAGGTTGGTGAAACCTGCTTTTAACGTCCTGTTAAGGTCCATGCTGATGATGTGCACGCATGATGGCCACAAAAGACCCGCCCGTTGCATCGTTATTTTAATTGTTAAAACCTGCCATTAAGTGTAATTTCAAGCCAGCCTTTTATGATTTACTTATAGCATTTTATATAAACCTCATTATAGCGCGCTTTATTTAATTGATACTTAAGGCTAATGAGCAACTGTTTTATTTTATCGCAATTCAATGCGGTTATGTACTGTATAAGCTAACTTTCTTAAGATGAAAAGTGATATCATTTTTTGTTTTGTTTATGTAAAATAGTTTGTTTTATATCAAAATCGGCCCTAACCGATGTACAAACGGGACCCGGGGGTAGGTGGCGCGCACAACTTTTAGTAATTGGAGTTGCGTTGACTCAACATGGTTAAAATGAACCTCTGGGTGGAAGTTAAGAGGCAACTTGTGCCCCCGTAACCCGTTTGTACGAAGGCAACTGTAAATTATTGACTGTTTTTCACCATTTATATCGCCGTCATGAAAGTAACGCCGCCATCTTTAATTTTTTTTTATCGCTATTCGAAGAAAAAAGGAATTAAACTGGTTACGAATTGGAATGGATATGCTGCGACTGTATTTTCTTTAATTTGTAATAAAACCATTGCTGAGAGGCAACGTTTTCATATCGTGGTTATAGTTATTCATTTTTTTATTTTTAGAAAATCATAGGTGGCGCTAGCATCAACTTTTGAATTTATTGTACCAGATTTGTGGTATTTTTAGTATTTGTTTTCTACCAAGTTTGGAAATAGTAACATTGTCTGCTTGGGCTATTTCAATATTTTAAAGGCGCTTCTAATTTGGATACATTTCTGCCAAAATATCAAATATTGTTTTATGTTTTATCTATTGTTTTTAATAATGTTGAAAAGCTTTATAGACACGGTTTTGTGTAAAATTATTTATGGGTTTAACTCGCCTGTTAATGCAGAAAAAAAGCCTATTTTATCATACTTGAATTTTAAATCCATTTAAAACTTCAAGTAAATTTAAATGCGTTGCTGCGCCAAGCTGCTGAAAAGCGTGTCGTGGAATCGTTATGAAGGGATTAAATGACCGAAAAATTTGAAAATGGAAAAATAAGCTTAAATTAGAAGAAAATAAAAATATACATCGTTCTGTTAAAAGTAGTTGAGTCACGTGACAAGCTCTTGTTTCCTGTACTACAAATTTCCTAATGCTAGCATTCTGCGGATATTCCGCTAGTCCAAAATAACATATAATCGATTATTAGATTATTTTCACGTTTCTCACTTTTTCCCTCATCTTTACTGATCATGAACAAAGACATCGATACGAAGAATTGTACTTTAGATCAACGATGGTGAGCAGCCTAATTTCATCCAAGACACCTGGCCAGGTAACACATTTACATAACGTACTAATATTCGTTGATTTCGTGCATGCTGATGATGGATTGGAAAGCCAAGTCTGACGAACATCATGTTATTTGATTACCATTATTAAAACAGCTGTTTGACAGCTTTGCATATCAATGATGTTATTGTATTGTTGGATTGAACACACTTAATGAAGGTCACACATTTAGTGAAACGTTTTCCAAAAACATTTTATTTTTTCCAAAAAAGTATTTATTTGACTGTTTCTACTATATTTTTATAATTGTCTTCATAACTTGATAACCGGTTAACTTTTGAACTCGTATATTTGACATGTTAAAACATAGTAACGCGTGTGTAATGTCACTATTCGCCGTGTAAAATTTTGGTATAGAAATGTAGCTGAAATTTAGTTTTTGAAATTCCACTCGGCCACCAGTTTTCAAAAAATCAAACATTTGGAACAATATTCGTTTAATAAACATTTCAAGTATGATAAACATAAAAATACAAGTAGGAATTTTCCATAAGCGAACATTAGGAGGTCAGCCATGATAATGTTGACAAAAAAAAGGTTCACGGTTGGCCTGGCGATTGTAATTGAAACTTGCAATTGTTGATGCTGAAAACGGAGAAAGATTTATACGAAGGAATGCGGTCAGCTTTACAATTATAGCCTAACCTATTTCAATGCTACTTATCTTAGCTAGACGAGCTGCTGTATATACTGACATTATGCTACATTGCGCCAATTAATCTTCCAATAGTCGCTTATTACGGATCGATTAAAGCTCCAACTTAAAGCTGTTAACAGTAAAAGCAAAACCTAACGTATATTTTCAATAACAATTGTAATATTTACGCTTATCATGATTTAATCTGCTACCATGTTCACATGTGTACACATACCCTAAAAGACGCATCCATTACGGAAATGTGATGCCGAACGCGCTGGAGTTTCAATATGGCCGCCACATCAGTTATTAATTTTAATTTTTTCCAAATTTCGTCAAAAACTATCATTTCCTTCCGGCGTAGTGTTCGAAATTTTTACTCAGTGTTGGGATGTAAAACAATCTATAATGGTCGTGACATTTGGTCGTGTAAAAGTCGACTCTAATTTTTGACCCAAAGAGGACAATGTTTGTGCTAAATTTTTTTCAAATCTCCGAGAACAATCTTGGTAAGATCTTGGTTAGTAATAGTATTCGCAGGAATAGAGATGTTCCATTGAGTGTAACTAAATTATTTATACACACTTTATAAGCTGCATTTCCGTATAATATATTCGTTTAGATCTGTCCCTAGTTTCGACTCTGGTTCCTTTTGCTTTTTGCATCGATGCAGAAGGACGCGATTTCAACGTTGTTAATAAATTTGGGAATTAATAGTTCAGAAAAACGCCACCTACCGAAGCGCGAAAAATATTCGCAAATTTCTACAAGTTTCCTATGTGCGGTCATGCTTATTGCTCGAGCCTTTCGCATTGAAAATATGCAGTATGCAATATGCGTGATAATGTTTCCAACATTTGCGGAACAGAATACCGAATTTTATGGGAAATAAGTATGGGTCAAACGATACTAGTGTAAGTGTTTGTGCTATAAAGAAGTGTATAAATTGCGATGTGCATCAGACTTGTAAATTGCGATGTATGCCAGACTTATAAATTACTTGATGTTTAAATTGTTTTGGATGTTTGAAAAATCGATGAAATGTTGTAACGAGATCACTACCAGTCTAATGCCAGACTGTTTTTATATGGTCGATATTTTTTTTATGTACGTATTATATACGAATAGGCAATCTTTTATTTAGATATTATTCCGAATATACATACGTAAATATGTTGAGTTAATTGGCATTTGTCATTATTGGAAATTTTGAGTAAATGTTATTGTTGAGACCGTATACAAGTTTGACTGCAAGTATACATATTAAGTGGATCTAGATAAGTGATGCGGTAATACATAGTATGCACTTTGGTTGTCTATTAGGTTAAAATATACCTTTCTTAATTGATTTTATATAATATGGGTTTTAGCTTGGAATATAAATTACATTTATGGTTTTATTATACATAGTTATACAGTATTTATGAGATGAAATACTTAACTATACTTAATAGTGATACGGGTTTGAGGGATATGGAACAAATCCCTAATTATCCCTAACCTATCCTAACTACATATACGCCTATACATACTAGAATAACACCAGAAATACATTGATGTGTAAATGTCATGCTAATGAACAGACAAATGTTGTTACTGTATTTACTTAATGTCATATAAGTATTTTTTTGTACGTTGAGGACCACCTGTACTTCTAACAAAGGGGTTCTTGTTGCCTGTCACAGGATTAGTTATTTGACTTTGTACCATTGTAGGTACATGTACGTTGTTCTTCCGTCACAACCCGCGTCTGTATAATAGGCTCGCATCAATCACCGCATAAATTACATCCTCATCATTTTTAGGGCTTCGATAAATCGCACGAACACGAGTGGCGCTCGTTGAAACCCGCTTTTCACATTTTTCTGTCTTTTCAAGGAGTTAACGAAAGATTAAACATTTTTTTTTATCCTATTTCCTCATCTCATGCAACGCGTTTTATCGATTAAAATTCCAGCTGTTTAGCATAAACTTCCGCGAGCTCGCTTTTCCACGTGAAAAATAATGCAGACGGCGCTGCTAATCTGCCCAGTTTATCGCCTCTCCGATTATTGATTTTCACGTTGGGAGCGCTCTAGTCTTCGGCCTACACTTGTTCAAAAAGCAAACGTCTACTATTAAAATTAAAAAGCGTTTAACCCGTCAATTGCAACGGGCGATCAGGGCTTGGCCTTTGGGTCAAAGGTTGGACTAGATTGTTCACCTACTTGAAGTCTTCCAACAATGGATTTCATGTGATCTGTAAATATAATGGTGCTGTTTGTTGGGCTAGGATGTATAATGTCGAGTACAGACAAAAGCAAACGCGTAACAGAAACAAGGTTTCGGAAACATAGTTTGCTCACCAGTTGTCTATACAGAGGTTTCAGAATTGTTTCCAGCAAACATTTCAAACGGTCTGGATTAAATGTAAAATGTTTGTTGTTCATGGCGCTCCTACCAAGGCATGTATGCCATCGAAAAGGCTCGAAAATGTACCTTATTTAAACTTTTGTTTCATTCACAAAATAATTTTACTTTATTTTCATTGAGAAAATGCAAGGAAACATTAAGCTCACATTTGGAAAATTCTATTAAGACCATGTAAATTACTCTAAATGTTCCCAGACATATCAGAAAAATATCATACAATATACATGTATATATTGCAGTATGTATGGGGCTTTTATGATTAGTTACACGTATTGCATTTCCGGTATATATTTTTTTGCTAAATGAGGCGTGTAAAGGTAAGCGGCCATCTTGTTCGGAAATCGAACTTAGGTTCTGTTGTTTCCACGGTTACATTTCCTTTATTTTCGCGACTGTTTTTTAAGGAACGAGGCGGGACTTTTGGTTATCGATAAGGGCATCCCAAATGAAAAGCTGATTCAAAAATTGGTGCAAAGACCACCTTTTTTTCCGGCGCGCCCTAACTGAAAGCGCCCCCTATGTTCCCGTACAAAGAGGCATTTCGCCAGGATTTCCAGTGTGAACGAACAGCTGCGAATTGCTGCGCTGGATGGCAATCGATAGCAACGATACCTTATCTTTTAGCTCCTTTTTGAGTCGTCGTCGTATGAAAAAAAAAAAAAGTGCACGGATGTACAATCCCAGTCGATGAAAATGGGATCAGCAAGATAACGAGGTGGCGCTGGCTGCTGTTCAGAATTTCCACAGTGGTGACAGCGAGAAAAGATGTCACACACTTTGGTCCTATCTGCTGACACGGATCAAGCTACATGTGGTGATATCATCCCGTTTTTGCCATGCATGGATATGGCGTCTTGGAATAGGTAAAAATAATGTATGATGACTGCAATGGTAAAAACTTTGAAAAGTAACTCATACTATACATATATGTGTCATATGTAGCCTTAATTATATGTGTCATAAATAAACACGTGGAACCAATTTAGCATATGATTAATCACATATAGTCATTATGTGGAAACGCACCTTTTAGAATCTAAAAGTTCTAACAATCTAAAGTCTGTGTTAGTAAGAATAACATTCCAAGATTGCTGTATTATAAAAAAGCCTGGATTAACTATATTATATATAAACGAATCCACTGCTTCTTATTGTTAATTTGATCGTTATACTCAACATCAAATTACTGCAACATTTGTATTAGATTAATGAGGTTTTTTTTCAACATTAATCAAGAGGCTTGTGAGGGTTCAACGTGTCAGAAACAATTTTTAATATAATTTTCATAACAAATGTAAGAAGGGCAAACCTATCAGGTAATCAAAATGAACAATTAAATTGAAGATGAGTTGGGGGATAAACAGAATGGAAGAGGTTAGAATATTCATTGAAAATTTAAGACGTGACTATCAGTGATTATATAAGCATCAAGGATGAAAATAGATTAAAAAATGTGCACTCTATTAATTTAACGAGTACCTTGCCTTTTTTCCTCTTTGTATAGAAGAGTTGGTGGAAATTAATTGATTTAATCTCGATAAAAGACACGGGCATTTACAATGCTTTTTCAGGTAGTTGGCCCACAATGAAATTCTGTTCGTGACTTATCATCAATCTTGACAAATAAATCCAACGACGTTCAATAGAGGCCGTAACAACCAGCAAGTGGAGCATTCGAAAAGTTCGGCGACATATAAATAGTGGAATTTTGTGGTAAAACAATCCACTGCATTTACAGGAATTCTTTAACTTCATCCTTATATATAATTTTTTAAACAAATTTTTACAATACATTCATGTAGGCTACAAAATTGGCTGGAATTCAAGTATAACACAAATAGAACGTATAAACATATTATATTGTTAATTATATGCTGTTGAAAAAAAAATGTAATTTCGTAGACATAGGAAAGGTATTGCTTATGAAAATAAAACATGTTTAAAACACTGAAATATTTTTTTAATATAAAGCATATAATACATGTTCAAAATTATGATTCTATAATTTAAAGTTTAAATATTCATGCATTTATCGGTATTTCCATGGGCTTAAACATAATTCACGAAAAAAACTTAAACGTAAAAAAAAGATCAAGAAAAACTTAAAACACACGTATTTAACATGTCTTGAGTTAATTTTGTAATAGAGAAGATTAAGATTCTCATCTTTATCTAAGCTTGACATGTTGTAGAAAACGACAGTCATGCTGATGAATGCAATGCAGATATTTTAATTAAAAAAGTTTAGTTGTAAATTCTCAACTCAAATGAAATGAAGTTTATTTAAATTTCTTCTTTTTTATACCACACTTTTAACGGTTTCATAAACAAACCAGTCTTTTTTTTTAATGAAAACTACATCCCCACCTGATACGCTCGCTGTATTTATGTATAATTTGCATTTAATTAAGAGCAAACTGGTTTATCCTTTTTTATATTGCTCGTTGAGCCTCATCACAAAAGCGGTTTATGTCGGTGGGTTTACCGAAAATAATCATCCCAACATGCAAAATTAAACGGGAGGAAAAATGCATCAAAATGTATTCTTTAGCGATTTGAATGTTTTATGAAGCTGCATGTATGATGCAAGCTCTTAATCCATGTTCAGAAATACTGCACTGACTGCAGCAAACATCATATGTAGCTGTAGTCACGGAAATGTACATATCGTTTCATTACTATTTTAGGCAGTATTTAGCTCTTTTCAACTATTGCTTGAAATCCATTTCGTGACTACAGATTTTGTCTAGCTATATTTCATTCAATTTAACGATGGCAGAAATTGCTTCTTGTCACAATTATCAGTAATTTCCCGTCAAAGAACCATTTTTCATATGGCTGACGAATTCAATAGGAAATACTCGTCAACTCAATAAAACTTGGGTTTTAATTTATCTAAACCCTTTGGCGAAATCCTTTGTTTTTCGTGCTAGATATATTTAATAGCATTCAGTAGTGATGACTGCAAGCAAAACAGACATGTCATATCTCTTTTCTATACATGAAACTGTCTGGTACAACGTCATAGGCCTTGCGTTCATCTAAAATTTTGTTCCACAATATTTGTGATTAAAAAAATTATAGGGTAATTGTAAAATTTTAAAGAAATATCATTTCCCTAAATATGAATCTAAATAATTTCTAACTCCAAAATATATTGATATACCACATGTATCAGAACTTTTTAGAAAATGTGTAGACGCTTTGGACAAATGTTGGGTCCTTGAAAATGTAAGGGATGAACTTTGAAATATGCTTCTTTGTTAACAAATCTACTGAACACATTGTAATTCCTTGACAGTTTAAGTATCGAACATTTGAATAGTGTTCCAAATGATCGTATATTGTCACGTTTTGCTATTAATCTAAAAATTCTAAACATGTATTTTTAAGAATACATTTTCTATGTGTTGAGTACTGATGGGACTTACATTTAGCCAATCGGTTTAGCTTTCTTCAAATTCTGAATGTTTGGGAGTATTCAAGGTTCGAAATATATATGTTATCTGAGTGACTTATAGTAAAAATGTGCATGTGAATCATTTGCTATAACAGCTTGAGTCAAAGCTTATGCTCAGTTTTGCTTGCATTTCCCCATATTCTCCACCCTCGCTAGCATTGTTTAGTGGCCAATAAAACTATGATTATAGTTTGAAATTCTGGATTGCATCCCCTAACCATCCCAAGGGGCTCCCAAGATTTTCACTAAACACCACGTGCTCCAATAGGAATTCATCTTGAAAAGCGCATAAAAAGGGCCTTGGTTATAGGCTCCATGGGGGTATATTTGAAGCCCCCATGGCCTTCGTAGTAACAATAACCTCCGTGATGTGGCCAAATCAAACTAGGTTTATTGTTTTACGCGATTGGCATTAAAAGCAATTAGGCTTTACCCTTGACAATTTTTGCTGTCCCAACCTCAGTTATTTATAATTGATACGCGACTACATTTTTGTCCTCCGAATTTATTTTACCCTACGCTATAAAAATGTATTCGTTGCCGCTCGGAAGCCGTTTCTGCTTTTATCATTCCGTTTTTATATACGCGAGTCGAGCATTTTATTAGACAGAAATTACGCGCAGCTTGGGTCAGAGCTACGTCGAGAAAATCTATATAAAATGCACAAACGAGGTTACAAATTTCATCTTTTTGCCATTTTTATTTCTTGACCTTAACCCTAGTACGGGTTGCTTTTCGCGCGTTTGTTGCCAAACAACACCTTCGTGGAAACGACGCGACCTTTAACCCTTTTACTCACGCAATGAGAAAGCGGAAATGTACGAAGAAACATGTCTACTTTTCAATCCGAACGGGAGTACAAACGCGTTGATATATACATAGAGAGCGAACACGAGCCTCTAGCCATCAATTTTTGATTCAACTTTGGACCTGATGGAATGAGTACGGATCTCATTAGCATTTTTAGTTCGATTTAATATTGAATTTCTAGTTAAAACAGTATCGAGTATTCATAATCCCAACAGTTTGGCAAATCCTAACCCAGGGAACATCATCACTGGCGAACAACGTTAACTGTAAGTCTTTATTGGTCAATTTTGTATGGCTAGCGTATCTTCGAGTAAAGATACAGCAGAAATAAATGTCTTCTGAATCAATGAACTAAATATTGACCTAGATGTGGTCAAATATTGGCCCAAACCAGTTAGTTGTGCGTTTCGAAATTGATTGTAAGGGTTATCATGCAGACATATACAGCTGTTGGTGAACAGTTTAGCCCAAATATCGCAAAAAATAACAAATTTGCAATTTAGGATAGAAGCTGTTGTCCGAAAATGTGACCAACAACTCAACAGCGTGTCCAGCTGGCGTTACCGGCCTCTTGTGTGAAGGATCCTACTAGTTGTTTAAAAATCCTGTTACCAAACATAACAAACTGTACGAATTTCTTATTTTTTTGTTAGATACAGTACATGTACACGCTTTTAACAGATAGCAAAAATTGTATCTATATATTTTGGACTTGGGTCATGGTATTAGGAATTAGGTCATGTAGAAGGATTCATTGCTAAGGAACTGATATTTCAAAAAAAAAAGTTCCACAATGTGTTTTTAAATTTGTTTAATCCAAAATGAACCTGATAAATAAAGCATATATGGAAAGCATATTAATGCAAAAAGTCAAAAGTGTAATGCAGAGGAAACACAAAACAAAGATAGGGTTCCGGAAACATATGTTTGCAATAAAACCAATTTTCAATCTTTTAGCCAACTTTTTGCGAAAAAATCTTGTTTCCAGCAAACATTTCGGTGTTGCCGGTTGTGGTGCTTTACCAAGGTTTTTTGATGCGCACACTATGGGTAAACCTGTCCTCGAAAACGTTTAGTAGTGCCGCCTAGTGATGAGGGACGCTACAGTACTCCCCCCCTTGTGTTTAACGATACCATGGAGGTAGGTAACACGCATACTGGAACGTGTGGCGTACTCCAGGGCCGTGGTGAACTCTCCTCAACTCATAATTATGATCGCCAGGTGCAGTTTCACCACTGCCCCAGAGTACGCCACAAACATTTCGACAAATTTGTTTGCAGAAACATTGTTTGTCTTTCATGTTTGCTCTGATCTGTACTCCGCACAAAAGACCACATGACCGCAAGACAGAGAATAGTGCAGACACAGACACGTGTCCATCCCCACCAAGCATAGGGGCTATTGTAAGGGCAGGGGGGCTGACTGGAGGTAGTCAACCAGTCTGAAAACCATACGTGTAGATCGCATTTACTTCCAATATCCCCTTTTCGTCCTGCCCACATTAAAGTAGGAGCAGTTTTTTTTTTATCCCCCCCTCCACGTTTTCTCCTAGTTTGGCAATTTCGTTTTCTATGAATAAGTCACTGGCAGTTTATGATGCATCTAAATGTAAGAAGCCACTCGTCATATTATATTATTGTTCTACTTTCGTTCTTTCGTCGTAATGAACATCCATTGCGCGTTTATGCGACGATGAAACGAATGCACCTGCAATGAGAAAAGTTCACTTAACTCTACGCTCTACTATCGTATTGGGATTATGTATAAAATAGCAACGTTTTAACACAGCTAAACATCTGTCCTACATTATGGCAATTGCTCTTTTGTGCGTTTATCAGCAACACAAATGGGCTCTGAACGTCTGTTAATTTAATAATCATGAAGACCCGCAATTTATACATCACATCCTTCTCTCTCTCTTTCCTTAACTCTTTTATTCCCATCGTACTTTTTCACATTTTTTTTTTATTTCAAAGGCAGACAGCTTTTTTCTGACCACGTTTTATGTGCAAGTTATGGGAACGAATTTCTGTTTCTACCTCTAGAGTGAGCACATAAATAATGCGAGATGTATTCATATTTAATCTTGAACAACACGTGCAACATGTTGATAAATGCTTTTATAAACTTTTTAAATTTGTTAGCACTATTGTAACATTTTATCGTGACATGGAAGAATCGAAGTATGGATGAAATTTTATAGAATATTCAAATGTTTAAAAAAAAATGATTATAAGGAAGGGTCCGTTTTAAACAAAGTATGTTTAGTTATAACGCTGTATATTGTTATATCATACATATTTTGTTAATGATGTTTGAATAATGTTTCTAAACAAGATTAATATACATTTGGAAATTTACTATTAGTATTACAAATATTGTGAGATTGACGTATCCTACAGTATTATACATTAAACATTGCAGATAACATAATTTTGAACAAATGCAGTTATCCAAAAAATTCCAAATAGAAAAACTGAGAGATTTTTATTTTTCATCATGTTTCTTTTGTATATATTTCCTGAAGCAGTGGAAAAATTCATGTAAAATCCATCCAAACAATCCAAACCATATTTAAAGAATTGTTTATGTTTATTTATACTGGTTTATTTATAATTGGTTGAAATGCTGTCTCGCATGTTTACTTTTGTCTCAAAATCAATGAAAAAATGTTTGATCCTGCCAAACATTGTTTATAAAAATATTGTGGTTAGGAATAAAAATCACTATATACTTATAAGAGCAAGTATTGTCGAAATATTTAGAATTGTTTCCATACGCGTTATTTTTGCAGAATCAGTAATAAAGCGAAAGACATGCTAAGACCTGTCAACCAATGCATAAATAAAAATCGACAAATTTCAAGTAAGACTATCAGAAATATTGTAATAGCAATTCTAATGGTCTTCAAAACATTAGCATTGGAGGTATGTTGGGTTAGGATTCCCTTAATTAAACTCCGGATTTGCCAAGAGACTTATGGTTCTAGCTCTAGATTAGGCCTAGAGTTTTCGCTCTGGCTGAGAATCCCTGAGAAAGCAGGGTTTTTGGGAGGGGAGTTTTTCTGCTCATTTTTCTTCGTTTTAGCTCTTATGCCATTGCCGAAATCAATACGAAAGTGAACGTGATCTGAAAGAAAGTCGGCTCTTATTTCTTAAAGTATGGTAACAAGGAGTAGATATATCCATTTATACTCGATGAATGCGTGTCCTCCTCTGCAAAATAAGCACTTTGTACATGCGTACGAATAAAAGTAAATATAATGAAAGCTATATGTTTATTGGTGTGGAAAACGAAGCACCAACTATGCGGGTTTTCAATTTGCCCAACATGCAAATTGAAAACGAGATGAATGGAAAATGCGTTATTTCCATTTATGAAATTGAGGGCATTTTTACTGCGTATCCAATAAATCACTTCCGAGAATATATTCAATGAAACGTCACCAAGGCTTATGCATTTACTGTGAAAATTAAGATAATAAATCTGTGTTTAAGTCCATATAATAATACACCTAATTCCATTTTTACTGGGTTTACGTATTCTCAAGAATATGGTATTAACAAATCGTGTGAAAAAGCTACATGACGTCAATGGGGAATGGTTTCATAACTTTGCATCTCATAAATTTAATAAAACGACTCCGACTTTAAAATAAAGTAATCAGAAATTCAGGAATATGGTATGTTTTTTATAGATTTTACGAAGTAAATGAAGAAATAAAAATGTATCCTTCTAGAATTTAGTTTATAAAATAACAAATATAAAATTCTTAAAAATTATTGGCTAAATATACATATGTACTGTATATTGTACTTTAAAGTGTAGAAAAATGTATTACCCATTTGTTTTTATTTTGTATTTCTTCTTTTTCCCTACATCATCACATTTATCAATTGGATAAGCTTATCGAAAACAGTGTTTTTCGTTCATCAAAGTGATATCAATGAAACTAGAGTTCAAAAGCACTTGGATTTTCATACATTTTGACCCCGACAGCTGCATTTGTTAACAATAGATATAATAAGTGCAACTACAATAACAACGTTATAAACCTCCACCTGTTCACGTTTTTCTGTCCTACATTATTTCTTATTCCAACATCGCGTTGCATCTTGGGAATGTGGGCCTGCATAATCGACGACATGAAATGTGGGCGAATTTCTCAGAATTTTAGTAATGTTCGACACGAACATAAAAAATACCGAAATACATAATGCTTAACTAAATTGAAAAAAAATTGTTGATTAAATAGGTATAATTTGGGTGAAATAAACACAAATCGAACAAAATAAAAATCTTATACAAATTTTGGAAATCTAGATTTAGATTGAACATCTAGATACATGCTAATTCGAACTAATTGGTATTGGGACCTGATTTGGGGCAAGATGAGACACATTAAGTCAACAAGTTTTGTGTTTGCATTTTTGTATTTGTTGTCAATCTCGATAATTATTATATTACATATTTCTAACATAGCTATATAAACGGAAAATGAGTCGAAAATATTTTAGAAAAATTTAAATTCAAATTTTAGCATAAAAGATGGATGAGACACTCGAAAAATTTCGTTAAAATTTTTCAGTAGATTTGATAGAATTCGCTTCATAAAATTTTCATACTCAGCCACTTAATTGAACCAAATATCCATACAATTTTAGATCAATAGAACAATTATTACATGCGCAAAAAATGTTTTAGTAAAAAGTGTCTCAATGCTCCCTAGTCTCCCCTAGTGGAATAAAAAAATTAAAAAAAAACTATTTTAATAATTCCATGAAATATCCGTTATTTGTCCGAAATGTTTGCTCCCTCTCTACACTTGTTAGAAATTTTCAAAACAAATTACTTTGGGTGTGCTTGAGAAGCCCATCTTTACTAGCTATAGAGCGCCATCTGTGGCGGAAAGGATAAGAACTGAGCCCTCCAGCGATTACGCTGAAACTGATGCTATGCAGAAACCTCAAAAACATTTAGATTATTGATTAAATTCGCACACACGGTGACACATGCAGTTAATAAACCTTGCATTTCATCACTTCACTTCCCATTCGTTGAACCTCCACTGGAGTTCATAGGCACGGGGCGACGTATGTATTTACGTTTTGAAATTAAGATTGAAAATTAGCGCTACAAGCGGAGAGGGGGCGAACCATTTCAACGTTGAAAAATCATTTTCCATTCGGAGGGAAATAAATTACCACCCTCTTGTACGGAGCAGCTAGAAACATCTAATTAAAGAGCATGAGAGATATATACGTGTATATAAAACGAGAATAAATCTTTAAAAAAATGTTCAACAATAATATGTCAAAAGCTTAAGTAAGGAAATAAATAAGAGAATTTTTGCTCAAGTATTTTTTTTATTTATTAAGTGGAGACACTTTTCCTCGCTGTGAAATGCAATCGTAACGGAAGGTTACTTGAATCTTAGCTCATGTTTCGTGTAATGAAGAAGTGCCATTCATCGTAATTGTTTTACTTGGAAAAAAAAATATATGCACGAGGCTAATATAGGCCTTAATACATGTATGTGTCGAGATTAAACGATGACAACTATGGCTTTCAAGATTGCTTTACGAATTCAGCCATAGGCATTGTTTTAAGTGGATGAAAATATATAAGATGTAATGAAATATTTACTTTGTATTTAATAGAAATACAAATTTCCACAACGAGATTGAGGTGTGGATCTTTCTGATTTGCTATAACATCGTGGTAAAACTCACTGAAATCATTCCACGTGAGATTAACTCTCGCGAGTTACTCGTCATATCTCGAATTCCATAAAATTTCCCAAACTTAGTTCAAAACATTAAAAAACCCTAAACATAAGCATCTCCTCAATGCTCTGCTGTTATGCGGGAAAGGCCATCATCAGGGCGTTTTTTTCTACATTTTTGGCCTAGCTCTCGACATCTGCTCTCAAAATTCGTATTTTGCGAGCTACTATCAGACAGGCCAGTGCTCACGTGCCAACTAGCGATAACATTCGAACAAGATAGTTCTCGAACAGTAGCACGCGCATTTTTGCACGTGCTACATTGAGAACTGCTCTCGAGAGTTCCTCTCACGTGGAAAAGCACCTGATCATGATTTAATATAACAATTGAGAAAAAAAAGTATAATTGGTATACTTATTCATATTAATATTACACATTTTACTCATAGTAGAATTTAATTCAAATTGTATAGAATTAGATTGCTTGATGAATGTAATATTCAAATGTTTTCGTAAATGTTTTAGATTTTAACTGTGCTTTAACAACAAAGTCTGCTAGTGTGCAAAGTTATACAACATTTTTAAAAAGAATATTAAATATGTAATTTATATGCATAACCATAAACATATTAAAATATGCATGTTAATATGTCGTGCGATTAATTTGTGATAATAACAAATTATGTATTTGTATATCTAGAATTGAAATTAACAGCCATGATTAACTGTGAATTAAGTACATTTATTTCCAATTTAAAATATTAATACCACATTATCAGTTGCATAAATTGGTTTTGAATGTATTGTTATGTAAAGTAAGGATAAATAAGGAGGAAACACGTTTTTAATAATACATATAAATGTATGATTTATATTTTAATGGAAAGCGGCTCAGATCATAATAATTAACCGTTGTGTTTATTTCCAAAAAGTATAAATATTGTAAAGTATCTACTTTCTAAAATCTGAGCAAAATATATCCCATTGGCAGTACGTCGCGTTACGCACTGAATAACGGGGGGAATAAACGTAAGTCCGTTCAGCGCACTTTTAACTGTCATTAACCAATAAAAAGGCAGGTGAGTTAGGCGTATACATAATAGCATTTTAGCATTTCTAGATTTTGCTTAAATGGCTTTTATGCAATGCAATGCAGGTCGTCGATTCAGTATTTTTTTTTTCTTTTTTCGAGGAGTCGATGACTGGCCAAAGAATGCAGGTTGGCTTATTTTAGTCGAGAAGCCAGTTTCAATTGTTCGAGATAATAATGCAAGGCCGTATACAGGTAGCTGCACAATTTCCCCCAAGTTTTTTTTAAAGGAAAAACTTTCTCTTGACCTCACCCCCAGGGCGCCATCTCCTCCAAATACAACTGGTATTTGCCATAACTATATCAAGGCCCACATACTTGGAAATACAGGTAACAAATTCTATAGAGAACATCCTTGTGATTACCTGCATTTATTCCAATTTTTCAACAAGTAATCAAAACTCAAATGTTGACATTTTAGAATATTTACCAGATTTACCTAACTAAATTATGTAGAATTTTGTAGAATTATATGTAGTAAATTCCATTCTTCCAATGTACACTCTAAACAGCAAAAGGACATATGCACATTTTAAAAGGAACATATGCATTTTTACAGACATTTGTACCTTACA
>JAQGAE010000455.1:0-36586 GCA_034696685.1 Julus scandinavius | reverse complement strand
GTCCATATTCCACGCTATATTGTTATACAAGGTTATTGCGAAACAAAATAGCGTGGAATATGGACAACAACCAAAGAAATTCTATGCAACTTTGCTAACTTAATTGTAATGTACAACTTCCTTAATAAAATAAATCATTACAAAGACAACTATATTTAAATGCAGTAGATGTTAGGTAATTCATCAGACTATCTAATTGCTGGAAAATAACCTTTTTAAAAATTTTCCTTAATACAGGGTTAAATAGTTTTTACCATCACAGATCTTCAAACATCAGATATTTAAAACACAAATTATTCTTTGCAAAATACAGTATTTAACAATGAATCGCAATTAAGTGGGTTTATATGTTTTTACAGAACACGACCTTTAGTATACCTTAAACTATTGCTAATATTAAAAGTTTAAAACTTTCTTAATAACCGGTTGACATACACATATGCATGTAAGTTGGCTATACGTTAAGTGTATATTCAAGTAGCATGCGTATACACATTATTATAGATAAACTCCGTTTAGTGCTTTTCCATTTTCAACGATCCGTTGATTTTTTAATAGCTGCTCAACGTGAAAGACTGGAGGCAATTTCAAAATTAACTACTAAAGTCATGGTAATACTCTATAAACTGTACGTGAACCAAGATCAAAAATATATTACGCTATGAATTGAATCCTATGATTGACGAATTTACGAAATTACTTACAGTAGCATAATTCGTAAATCGAAAAATCATTTTATATTCATATTCCTGCTGACTTAATAAAGTTAAGCTTGAGTTGCAAACTAGATATTCGACCATGGAGTTTAGCAGCATGTTCGTTCAACCATTTCTTTTTCAAATTTCAAACTCGAAACAAACTTCCTTTCCCAACCTTCAAACATTTCACCATGCAACCCGACAAAACGCGCCCTTTATGTCAAATGCTTATTTTTTACTTAATCAATATTACATTACATTCAAAATGCTGGCATGTTACAAAGAATTTGGAAAAAAACTGAACTCCTTCCGGGGGAAAGCTGCGATGTATAAGTTTAGGTAAACTCTGCATGCAGTCCTGCATCAATTTTAAAGTGCTTTTGAACATGGTCTCCGTGAACTTTCCATGTTACTCCATTGCGCTTAATACAAAAGTTTTAGAAAAGATTTTTCAAACAAGCGGATCTTGCCTTCTAGATACATATATGAGAGTGCAGACTTCGGACTTGCATTCTAGGGCTCAAGATTTCTATCGTTTATTTATAAGGATTCGAATAAGATCAAGAAAATGTCCGATTTTCATAAAAACCTGGATGTCTATATAGTAGACAATTAAGGAACATACTTGAAAATATACATATTTGAAAATACATTTTGCAAATACTTAATAAACTTTTTGAAACAATATGTTTCAAGTAAATACATTTAAAAATGTATAAAAAGTTTGTATTATGTTTAGCGTGTAAGTTACTTGTACAGTGTGTCCCATTCAATCTACATATATTTTATCATGCATTATAATTCGCTACATTTATTGAAAAAATTGTTAAAAAACAAAATCTCAAATTGCATGATTAGATATAACGCCATATCTATCGTCATTCTATTCACGTCTTTCTTAGTCTTTATCGGTTCAGATGATATAACTTTTCTTGCTCTAAAACATATGTTTTCCTAAGGGGTAAAACAAATGTTACAAAAGAACTAAAACGTCACGAGAGAACAACACAGTAAATATAAAGTAAGATAGTTTTTTCCACTTACTTCATTTGAATATATTCATTAAAACGAATTAATTTTTCCTTTTAAGTTTAGGTGCTTGAATAATTGCGTTGCGTTGTTTGAATAAAAGCTTTCGCTATTTCACACCATGCAAAATTGACAGGGAAAGAATTCAAGTGTAATTTCCACTTGAACACATCAGCAATTTTTTTTATTATAGCAAATGGATAAAGTATATCGGGGATTTCTTATTCTTGCTTAAAGCTGTTTTCTAATTAGGAATAAGAAAGTTTAGTTTGAAATCCTATGTGAATTTTAAAGTTTTAGCGCCAATGAAAAGCGAGCAGGTAGTCTTCTTTGATGCCACAATTGAGACAATTTTACACTACACGATACAACTTTTTACTAAATATTCACTATATAATTCTAATTCAAATAGAAATTGCTCGAAACTGTTTCATGTACATGTTGCCTAGTGTAAAAAGGAATAAACACGCAATTCTGTAGTATTAAATAAGCAGCCTTTAAGCAAATTACTAACGTTAATATTTGCTTCTCTGCTCATGCATTAATGACATGTATTGCCACTTTACAAATCTGAATAGCAGATATAATGTTTACCATCAATTGCATTGCTAGAACTTTATGAATTGTTAATGAATTTGACTAATAAAAAGTGTGCACCTTCAAAAAGCAGTAATAGAGAATATGAGATAATTATATAAAATTTTCGTCCTAGAAACCGTTCTACGAGTTGTTCTTTAGTAAATAAGTTTGTATTAATTTGTACCTTATACGAGTAAACTTTTCTAGTCGTACTTATAGATATCAAGTTTGATTATTCCTCAGCATTGTTTTTATTAATCTCCCAAATACTTTATAAACTTTACAGAACTTTATAGCTGATATGATACACAAGTGACCATGCGATTTGAAAAAAACATGACTGAGCTAATGGGACTCGAGTTATCCAAAACGAATCTTATGTTGACGGAGAATTTCTTGGAAAATGATATTTGCTTGCAAGCAGAAAATAAAGATATCAGTATTTATTTAAAGCCCATCATTCAATTCCCTGGTGGTCCAAGCGATATTTAATTATCTTTTATTTATTGCAATGCCAAATAATTTTCCTTATTAAAAAAAATTGCACAAAGTAAATATTGGAATGGCAGAAATGGATCCATAACAAGTGATACGTAGAAATGAATGTCGTGTGGGCAATTTTAAAAAAGATGACATACTTGTATTCTCCCTAGGGCAACTCCCTAGGGACTAGACCACAGGTCACGTGCATTTCGAAGTAATATGGGACCAAGAGACGCAATGTTGTAATTGGCATGCGTATACAGTCTGACTCCTCTACAAATAAGTAATGCTTGCACTTATTTAAATATATATTGATATTATATATTATATACTGTATAATGATATGGACCATAATTTCACATAAGTTAAAATGATGCAACTTGAGACCAAAGAATAAAACATCAAATTAAGCTACGATTGATGGTATTTTGTATTTGTGCCCTTGAAAACGCGAGATTTACAAGACGCCATTATTTACAAACTTTAATTTTGATATACACTATACAGACTCATGATAGAAGATAATAATTAATTATTCTTCGTTAACTTTACTCATACGAAAAAGTGTATGCAGATGTTATGCAGAACATACCATGCTTATTTATGCATAAATCAACTTGCAGCATTAGTGTGAACTTTTTTGCACAAAGGCATTGCATAACTTTCTGCAGAATACTATTGCCAGAATTTAAACCGCAGACATATTTATGCATACCCATACAAAAAAAAATGGTTCGCGGAGGGAAGTGCATCGGGAAACTTACAAATACCAAACTAATGCTTTTACCCACTTAGCCACCCGTACTAACTGGAAGTGAAGCATTAGAAAAGGGAGTTATGGTTAACTAATACTGGAACTTCATTACCATTAAGGTTATAAATGCTCATATTTATTAAATAGTATGGGATGTGAATGTGATTAGAGGGGCTTATTAGTTTAGAGGAGCATATTAGTTTAGAGGGGTTAGTTAGATTAGAGGGGTTTATTAGGTTAGAGGTTGATTACTGCAGAACATATTTTGCCATAGCCAATCATCAGAATAATTGTGTTTATTTTTTATGCAACTATTCTGCATAATGGTTTTCGAATTGCATTTTGTATGTTAATTTCTGAACAAACAATTTTGCAGAAAGATTAAACCATTTCTTTTATGCAGACATTCTGCAGTAAACCTGACGAAGTAATTATGCAGTTAATGCTTGTAAACAAGTTTATGCAGAAATTTTACATAATTAAGTCTGCATAAACATTTATGCAGAACTTGAACTGGGAATATTTTCTGCAGAATTTCTGCATGTCATTTTCGTATGGGTATGTTCAAAAAATTCACCAGCATATATACGTATATGTAGTCTCAGTCAACAATTGATTTAAATAATGAATCAAATTTATTGACAGTTAAGTTTATCCCAGCGTACTTCTTTTTTTTTGTTATGGAAGTCATTATAAATAAACCAAACCAAACTTTACTTCCAAAATGCATGCAATGTCAATCATATCATAATTGAAATGAAGCTTTCATAAAACCTGCATATGCAGTTTTATAGTTTTTATCCAACTTTCAATCGTTATTTTTATGTCTCCAATAAACTGACATGAAAAAAAAGAGAGAAGGAAGTATTATTAAAATCAATAAATATTGATTAATTTGCTAAGAAGCAAGAATATGGATGTGCTGTACGTGTCAACCGGTGAACGGCTTTAAAACATTTTTATTCCAAACGCAAATTACATATAATGATCAAGTCGTTCTATCCCCAATGGGCCCTTGCAATTAACACTCCTTAATTAGCAGAAAAGATCCATTCATCTTTAAGAAGATTTTACTGTACCTCAAATCTCCTGATGCAGTATGCAAAATTTAAAAAAAAAACAATTTGTTATGACAACAGCAGGAGTCAAGAAAATGTACTAGGGATGAAACCATCAATTGCGCATAAATTGTCTAAACGCCCAGTGTATATTATACAATTTCAATTAAAGTCAGAATATATAATGTGCAAGTTGTTATTTAGAAACAGCACAGCATATTGTTTCCGTATTTTCAATTCACTCTGTTTATAAGAAAGCATTTTAGATGCAAAGGTGGCATTCATTATCACAGCTGTAGATTTGCCAGATGTTCAACAACAGTGAGCTCAGCTGGAAGCTGTCAAGAATTGCATTAACATCTTAAAGTATTACGAGGGCTCATATCACAGTCACACAATTTGTTTATGCGCAGGGTTTCTATTATTTATAGAGGGTTCATTTAGACATTTTCCGGATATAAATGCCTAAGACAAGCAGAACGCAGATTGTGCATTAGCATACACAATTAGGGAAAATTAGAAGTTTTAAAATGTGCGAGAAATATCCGTGAATTTTTTCATTTATTTCCATATTCTATAATCAATTATTAGTTATCAACGATATACGACATACCATTCATATACGGACGGGATCTTAAACGAAATGCAGACAGTATATCCAAATATTGCCGCATTTCTGTTCAACATCACTAGTTACATATGGCAATTCCAAGATTGTCAAGAATCCTTAGAAGTGTCGAGATAAGCGTTCAAAAACAACAGTTGTTCAAATCCGCTTAATTTGATACAAGTTCACAGAACAAACTATTGTTGTTAACTTAAACAGCTACAACAGGACTGATGAAATTGAAACGTAATTACAAGAAACCAATAAATCTGAACAATGTTAATTTTTTTAATACAAACTACATATGATCCTGTATATTATTTCTGTTATATAAAAAATTTTAAATTGTTCCCGAACTTTACGGACCATTTTCGGGCACCATATATTGTTTCTGCCTTTTAAGGCCATATCGATTACATCTTTGATGATTAAATAAACAATCGTATAGTGGTTCGCACTAAAATCAAATTAGTTTAACATGATATAGCAACGGTGAATGCTAATAGTTTCAGCCTGCTTCATTGTACACTTTGCACCTGCATGAATTTGGTTCAAACCGCTAAAGCCGATGAACGAGAATTTAATAATGATTTTGTACGTGGATTGACCTACAAGTATATTGGAATACTATCGCACAGTATTCCACTTTTCTCTTCATTAAGCGTCCCATAGTCATATTATCTACTTGACGAAAGAGATGCTCACCTTTATTTGCTTAATGAAGTGGTTTGCTATACAAGTTGGAACTGCGTTGGTTGGCCTCCTTTGGAATTTCAAGAAATGCTTTTTTTTTTTTTTTTTTTTGGATTGAATCGAAAGTCCTGTAACCTTAACATATTCAGAAAAAATTCTATTCATTAGGGACTAATCGATTTTTCTCTAAAAGCCTTTGTGGCGCACGTTTCCAATTAAATCGCACATTCATTACTATGATAAATTAAAATAAATTTTGTTGGTCTATAGAGACCTACTCTAGTGTCATGGATCCTAATTAATCTGACGTGCCTTGTGGCCATAAAGGTAGAATTGGGGAAAAAACCATAACAAGAGCATGCGTTGAATTGAGAATTTTCATTCATTTATATTTAGCGTGCATATATTTCTCCCAATTGTTTTATCTGTAATCGTTTTAAGAAAAGGGAAAAAAAATTTCAAATAAAATTCAACGAAAGCATTTACCTTTTAACAATATGGGATTGCATTTTATCGATCAGCGATAATGGCCTTTCAAAGTATAATGTCATTTGTAATATATTTCCCATTACGATATCGTATATATATTGTATTCACTGTATTTCCATTAAAGAAACTGAGCATAGCTATAGTTTGACTGAAATATCTTAATTCGCAGAAGCACAGAAATGTACAAGTATTTACTTCGAAAACAATGCAAAAGATATAAAAATAGATTCTTCCATATCTTCCAATAATATATTGATTAATATCTAAATAACACATCAGGCTAAATTCTTAAACGTATTTGAAGACGTCTGATCAGAAATGTTATCTTTAACCAATAAGCGGAGCTAGGATCCTCATGGGGGACAGAAAGCAAGATTATGGCGAGTCCCAAAGTAAAACCATCCTATTCTTCACAAAATAATTGTTTTCTTTTTAAAAATGGAGTGATTTTCATTGCATTCAATTCGCGGAACAATCGGTTGACATTTTTCAGTATTACTGTGTAGTCTGTACCCTATTGGCTCCTCGAAAATACCTCAAAAATTGCTATCTCAAAATATATCATCATCTCAATAATAACCACTGACATGTATGAAAAGTACAACTCCTAGGGGAGGTTAAACATCCGTTGTACAATCTGTGTATAAAACCATATTCCCATGACGATTCGAAGCAAGCTGAGATTTTTCAATGCATCAGGGAGATGCACCTTTGAATACGGTGTACAGTATCATGAATGTAGGTTTTCTCTTGGGAATTGCTTTAAATATGATCCCGACCTTAAGTCATCCTACTAACTTTTATATACCGTAATTACCGTATTTAAATACCGTAATTATCCTCAGGCATCGTTGAATATTAATTTAACATTAATTCAAAAAAATATAATGAAATATATTGTTGTGGAAATTTGTATAGCATAGGAAATTCTATTCCACTATATATATATGTTCTAGTCGTATATCACTGCACTATCGAACTCGCTATCACTATTAAAAATTAAAAGTAAAATACTAGTCTTCTCGCTAATAATATTGTATACAACCAGGGATTAATACCGTGTTCAGGGAATTTGGAATAAATTGGCAATCATCATCATTTTAAATTGGATTCTGCTGATATAAGTTGTTGCACATGTATTTTAGATACTCACAATTGGTATGAATTCCCCAATATCTCACTAGAAACAAATCCTAGGATTTCGTATAATCACGACATAAATACCGTTGACAAATTTTCGTTAAGTTTCGTCATTTCGTGAAGATCACTCACGATAATCCATAAAATATAGCAATATGTGCCATATTTGTATCAAAGTACTACAGTATATCCAGAATACGTTCAAGCAATGTGAAGAACACCAATTCAAGTACCAAGGAAAATCTGATACCGAAAAAAAAAATGTGCAATATGAAAAAGCTTAAATCTTCAATTTTCAAATAAACGTTGCTTCTTGGAGATATTTACGATGTAAGAAAATACGGTTTGGGCTTTTTCAGTCTCCCGATAAATAATTCAATCGAATATATTTCATTTATAGAAAAATCAAACCGTTAGTGAGCAACCTTCCAAGCACTTTAAAACTAATCTTTTTCATCTAACTTTTGATTGCTTGTCTTTGGGCACATCTCTGCCTACAGATGAGAAATATGCCGCAGAAGTGCCAAAAAATCGATCGATAGTTTTCAATCTTTGGTGCCAATGAGCTGGGGAAGGCTTCAAAGTCATCAAATTCCTTTGCACTTCTTCACCGATAGCTAAATCTGATAATACGCTGCATTTGATCACCAGACTAAAATTTCATGTTTTTGGAAGCATGTGTTTTACAAAATAATTGAACGGAAAAGTTAAAGGCAGTAAATGCGGATTTTTTTGAAAAATCTTAATGACAAATTACTTTTCCATACATCGGTACCAGATTTTTTGGAATGAAACGGATTGAATATCAATATGCAGATGGCATGGCATAATGTATTCAATCTTGGTTAGGTTAGCCAGAATGCATGCCCATTGTTGTGATAACCTTAAATAATGTACCTATGTGCTTCACTGGCAGTTTAGCTGTTTAGCCACTTGAGACATGGAAAGATATAGTGTATCAGTTTAGAGCGCAGAAAACTGGCAGTTTAGAAACATACAGATTTAAACAATTTGCAATAAAAGGCACAGCAATGATATTAGGACAATTTTCCAAACAATTTGTCATATTCATTCGTATTTCTGAACAAAGGGTTTTAAAATGCATATGTTACATCAAATCGTAAGTGATTTTCCCCCAGAATCATTTCCAGAGCAACCAAATATGGTTACTAACAGAAATGACATCTGTTTTGATCAAGCTATTAGGCCTATACTTCACGCATGTACGATGCAAATTTCTCACGTTTTCCATGGAATTCATATTTTAGAATATTTTTTTTGTACTGCCATACAATGTATTGTATACCTGAGGCAACGTCCACCGTATCAGTGCAATATGTTGCGCTCAATATATTGGCTATTTAGTGCCGTATACATACATATGTGCATAGGTACTGCATGCACTTCAAAAGCCATGCACATTTGGAAAATAATGATAAAATGACTTATGTGATAAGGCTACACAGTCATATCTACTTTACAACTATAGGAAAGTCTACTTGCAAGACATTCCATGAAGTAGAAGACGTACAATTAATATTGCTACCATAGAAAAGGCTCATAGCAATAATGTATTTTTTTTCTCCTCTAAGCATGGAGTATACATCAGGATTATTGTGTATCCATAGAATATTTGACAATATTACTCTGAACGTTGAACGTATTCTATATATTCCGTTCTCAAGAATAGTGTACGCTGTCAAGATCACATGTTATCCCCGGAATGTCTCATAACTTAGGGTGCTGTGTTACAAATAAATAATCATCTGAATAGAACCCTTTCTTGATAGTCCAGCATATCTCCTAATATTCATCTTATCTATAGAGCTATCTATCACGTTTTCTACTCTTACTTGCACATTACTGTCACTAACAGACGTGAAAAGTAAACAACAATGCTTACGGATAAACCCACACCCCTTTAACCATAAGATGTTAACATCATACACTCATGAATATTAAGATTACCCCAGGAAATACATCCTTAATATGGATTAATAATTCGCCGACATACTTTCTCTGAAAGCTTAATCGTGTTCATAGTTCGCCAACCTTCTTTCAGTTTAGTGCTCTTAAAATAACAAACAAGTCTGACGCAGCTCATCATTTTTTTTAGGAGCTTGAATGTTTATGAATTAATTACAGGCTACTAGCGAGAATCGAATTGCGTATTAATTTTAAAGATGCATCAACAAGCATCTGCATCACTGATGAAAAGCAATATTTCAAAGGGAAATGAAAAGTTATGTAAACAATTCTGAAATTTGTTCCCATGTTACTGCAAATAAATGTATTACAAGGATGAGTTTCAAAACACTCAGTTGAACTTAACGTTGATTTGTTTTAAGTATTCCATTCGGCTCATTATACAAATTGGACCCAACAAAATTCATGCAAATTTATACTCCGTCAATTTTAAAACAACTAGTCTGCCACAAGCAATTCTGATTGCGATGTTGATTTAGTCAAATCGAATTTATCAAATGAATAGCAGCATTTCCGAAATGTTCATATACTAGGTGTATTAATAAGCTATATATGATTTAACAACGATAAAACAAGAAGTCCCTTCCCACTTGCAGATTAACATACGAAATGTGTATGGTTGAAATCGGATTTTGATTCCGGTACAGATGAGTCGCACAAAGAGGATTTACTAAGTAGATGGAAAAATTGGAGTGTGGTGATCGATGCATTTCAGTGAAAATGACGAATGATAACATTATTTCACTTAGTTTGTACGTATACTCGTATTCCCAAAGCGCTGCGCATCTGTAGCAACCAATCACCAAAAAACGGCAGATTAGCGTTGCTTGAAACGAGTTCAACTGCAGCCAAGTACCTATACTGCACATCAGTCTTCGATCTAGAGTGCTCAATCCAGTCTTCTGTCGCCACAATAGACGCACTGGTCGTGAAAGTATGGCGAATTTAAGTTTGATGTTATTGGTTTCAATAAGAAAATGCAATAAAACTTTTTTTCCTGACAGCGTGTTCTGGTGCGTGTCATTCAAAAGAATAGTCAAATTACGCAATCAATTTCGCTTTAGTTTTTCAATACGAGCAAATTTTTTTCAGTAATTGCGTTTGGGGACATTTCAATGAATAGATAAAATGCAAATACAGTTGAAAAAAAAAAATTTCAAACACTATATTTTTTTCCTTAAATCAACTTTTTTTTTATGTTTTACATTTGTATGAAATACATAGTTAGCTCGTCTAGAAGCAGCGTCGTGGGACTCAGCCCACCTGACAATTGGAATTATACTTTTTGAATTTATTTTGTATTTTTTAGGAATTTATAATAGAAATGAAGAGAGGAAGGAGCACGGCCTACCTCCCTATTCTATAGTTACAATAAAAATTATGAAATCCCTTAGCTTTTTTCTTTACTTTCTAAAAATTATCAAAAGCCCTAATTTATTTTTAAAATTGGTGATGGCCAAGCATACTGCATAAGCAGTATATAGCCTTGAAATTAAGAAAAACAATTTTTTTAATTGGGACGGGAGGGGCCGGAGGGTGTATTGGCATTCTGGTAATTTGTTGTGAAAACTTGTGGCTCACGACAGCGGTGGGCTTTACAAAAATGAGTTTGAAAGTGTCGACAATTTCTATTTTTAATTACTATGCTTAATATAAAACCTCTCCCCAAAAAATGATGATGTGCTGTGTACAATTTTATCACTTTCTTGAGTGTTTCTATGACTAAATTGGCCCATAGATATATTTCAAATTTTCATTGCCATTAAAAATGCATGCGTTTTTAAAACGAGTGCTTACAAAAATAATGTCCATACAAATGCCGTAGGGAGAAGGGGTCAAGGGCAGGATAATAGATAATGGAAGAGTTAATGGTACTCTCCTATCATAAATAGGAGCCATTTGCTCGGTGCATATTTACCCACTCAAAATCATACATCATTATGGAACCTCAAGGGTAAACATGTCTCCAACTTCCATAAAAGTTATCAGAATACAGCCTGCTTAAGGCTGTCAGAAGTGCGATATGAGTATAGAAAATTTAAGTTTATGTAAACTTAATTTGTAACATGATAATGCAATAGATGCCTTTGGATATGTACGTAGAGATACGAAGGAAACTTTAACGTGTACTAGTATAGCGTCCACACCTTGTATATGTGTTTACAGTTTAGAGGTTCTCGTTATTTTGTAAGACGATATATCCCTTAAAATATATTGAACGGGTAGCCCAGAACTTCTTTTAACATTCCCTTCGCGGCAATTTACCAACCAGGAAAAAGAATATTTCTTTATAAAGCTAGGCATAATTTTCATCCAATTACATTAATGACTTCATCAAATATTTAGAGTTTATTGTAACCAAACGGTCGGCTTAAGGTATTGAATTAATTTTCGTCATGAATAAGTAGTGCATGAATCTGCATAATTTCCCTGGTGATTATTCTGCCCTAGATGCTTCGTGATTACATGAACTTAACGCTTTGACAAATACCAATAGATACTATCCTAGTCCACATGAACACGAACAACTTCAGATCAAGATGTACTCGGCATATGTAACACAACATCACAACATCACAAGTGGCTTTTAGGAGCAATTAGACAAAAACAATCGACAATCTATCACTTCGTTAATTTCCCTCTTGTAGATGTCTTGGTCGGTTTAACTAAACCAATTCGTTGGCGAATACTTTCTTATTTTTCGCTTGGTTGAATTAATGAGGGTGGTAATGAAATATATGTATTGTCATGCCCAAGAACACAATGCGTGCAACCAATTATATCGTGATGCATTTACTCTCAAATATACTGCATAATACGTATATTTCAACTCCAAATAGCGGCTAACAAATTGATTGAAATCTAAGACAACTGTTTGCGAGAGGAGAACATTTATATATGATTTGGCTAAAAACTTACCGAAAACAGTTGATCTAACGAAGATATCCAAGCTGCTTTGAACTTGGGACTTTATAGATGAATTTCTCTAAACAAAATAGTAGAACACAAAAAATTAATGAAAAATTCACTTGAAAGTTATACCCACAATTATTGTGAAATAAACATTTTTGCAAAGAAAAAATATATATTCAACAGACAAGCGTACAAACAATACCGCTTCAACACCCAATTCATTTAAGTGTCATTATCAGGTACTACAATATTTGTTATCAACAATATTTGAGGTCATTGCCTTATACAGTGATGATGCCACTTCACTATGTGCGGCATGCGGTTGATATCCCATGTCTATAGTATTTAAATAACGGTTAATGCTAATTACTGCGGTTTAAACGTGGGCTGAAAAACATGTCATTAGCGATAGCAACGCGATTGAACTTTCAACGAGTCATTTTTTTTCCATTACGAAAGAGCCAACTAACAAAGATAGGAAGGAGTTAATTTCAACAAAAAAAGTCGTCTGCCTCAAATTTCCTCTCAGAATAGTTAATTACCTCTGTTGACAGCCTGAAGAGCATCGTATAATTGCGATGGATCCCCAATGAAAAGTCTATGAGTTAGCGGCCGATATACATTGACATTTTTAATTAGAAGAAGTGAAGAAGTGGGGCACAAGGTCTAGACATTAAAATCACAAAATTGGCGAGACTATTACCTAGTACATCATTAATATCACATACACTCTTCATTGATATCCTGCTATAAAGTTCGTTCACTAATGCGTGTAGGTGTGGCGTCAAAACCGATAGACCACGAAATAACACAATTATGACACTTATGAATCACTGAACTCGAGCACTGGGTTTTGTGAAATGTCTTTTTTACGTAATAGCAGTCCTCTAGGAAAACGTCTCTTTTGATATCACAGTTTATACACCCTTGAAATACGTAAGACCCTTGTTAAGGTTTCTTGAATAGAAAGGTCATATAAAACCATAGAAACTCATGCTCCATTGGCTTTGTAACCATTAACGTCAGTCGATGTTACATTATGTACGTATGTATGTAAGTCGGGTCCACATTAGCAAATATTTCGCTGAATTCAATACACAAAGTAATGTAAACAAATGTATATTACGTTATGTGTTGCATACTTGCATTCAGCGAAAATGTGACAAAATGCTAAAAATTACTCTACAGTAGCTTTACGAAATACATAAATATTCACTAAAGGCCGGTTGCACCAACAAATGTTAAATAAAAGGTTAGCTAACCTGAGGTTATATAAAACTACGAGTTAACCTCAGGGTTAGCCTCATTGGTTTTCTTCAAGTTAACCAATGGTCAACTGTTAACTTCCTTTGGTGCAATGCTTTTCCTAGTTAACTCACGGTTAACCTTAGGTTTAGCTTAACCTTTGTTGGTGCAACCGGCCCTAATTGGAATGCAAATTATCTCACCAATACTGATTAACGTAAATTTTACATATTTTTACAATGGGGATTTAAAAACTAATTCTAAACGTTAAATGGTTTGGTCCTGCCCTTTTAAATGTTGCCGAACCTTGTTGAATTTTAAAGAAATTTAGTTTGTATAATTGAAATATTAAAGAGGAAAACAGAAACTGGCATAGAAAGATTTGAGATGAGCAGATTAAGCAGATTTTAATAATTATTGTTGGTCCTTTTCGTTCGACAATAGATATACTAAACGCTAAAGATCGTTCGCTCTCGAGTCGTGTACCAAACAGCTGTTTATGCAAATGGTACCTTTTGGCATAAGATGAACACGTGTGCATTTTGCATATCAAATATGCCACGTCTTATTCGAGCTCATTTGCATATTATTGAAGAGAATGTAGTGCAAATGTCACATTAATGAAAACACGTCGATAAGAACCAACATTAAAACGTAATATAAGGAAGAAACAGCTTCATCGTGCACTGAATTTTACAAGGTTTCCAAGGTCGAGGTTTATCAGGCCCATTTATTTACCCGTTTGACAGCGCTGAGCATTCTTAAGAAACTCATTTCCTCTAACAGTACATCGTTTCTGGCCAATAAAGACGCATATTTATGTTTTTCATTCTACACTCAAAATACCATTCCATGTATCTGTTAAGCTACGTGTCACCATAAAATTGGTGCTGGGACCAATTACCCAAGCCAAGGTTTACAATTGTTCTTTGGTCCAGAAAAAACAAGCCTGAATTGTTATCATAAAACAATGAAAAGCAATTCCACTGAGTGTCGATAATTCTAATGTCCCCACTGTTTTCTTAAAGCCGACAGTAAAGTGACCATTTTTCAAATTAATAAAGGAAAACGGTATGATGAAAAAATAAAGTGAGCTTGGCAATAGCAGGTTACAAATTCACCTAATCACTAAAGATCATTTAGATTTTCAAAATTGTGTGAAGTGAAGGATGGCCGAGAACTAATTATGAAACGCTTAATAATTAAATTAAAAATTCGATTATTAAATAACTAACTCCTGTTTGTGAGGCTCTGAATAACGTTTTTTAAGTCTTCTAGTTATAAATTACTAATGTAGACTAATTTATATTTGGCACATATACATGGTTATACAATATTTTCAACAGGTAATATATGGGCATATCGGAGAAATTGGATATAATGCATATGCCCAAATATGCCATTTTTGTCTAGAAATGAGCATACTATGTATACATGAGAATATGACCATGCCCGTCCAATAAAAGAGTAAAGTTTGTCCAATCATAGCATTTTAATATATCTGGCGTTAAAGGCATCATTGATAATGAAATATGAGATGAAGGGTTCTGTGGGAATACACCATTTGCGCTTAAATTAAAACGAAAATATAGTTCGTGTTCCCATGCAGGTATGAACAAATAAATTGTAATAACAAGATATTATTTGTACAATTATTTGTTAGTGCTCTAGATTCAGTAGCATTATCCACGAGCCAGCATTTCAAATTGTTCATGAGTTTTGTAAAGTATACTTGAAACGCACGTATGTTATATGCCAAAAATATTCATATATACAAAGGAAAACTGCTGGAAAATTTCACATATTCGGTCTTTACACGATAAGTAGGCCATACAGAAATGCCGAAAATTCATACATGGTATTTTGCCAAATGATATATTGATCAGCTATTGTGACAAGATATAATAGCCCATAATTCTGACACTATAGCATTGGGCGAGATCACGCTGCGTTACCCTGGATATAAAACAAAAAGCAATCTAAGCTGTAAATGCATGGTAGAAAATGTTCTCATCGGATATACTGCGGTGACATAATCGCATGTGCTTGTTTTAGTGACAAGTAAAAAAACAAAAGATGGCACCGTGACTTGGCAGCGAGGTTTTATACGAGAGAAAAATGCACAATGGACCATTTGAAGGCATAGGAACATGCTTACAAAAGCAAGATGAAACGAAATAGGAGCTCTGATGAGTGGGTAATTACATCTATAAAACATCTCCTTAAGTTTTTGTGGATGCAATTAAGCAATTGATATAAATATATGTATGTTACATCGGTTCGCAAGAGACCATTTTATATTCAATACGAAATATAAGCAAATGTAGCTGCTGTTAAAGTCATTCATGTTTGGTTAGGTGTGCAGAATGCATTTTGGAGCCCTTTACGATTAATTCGAAATGTTAATAGTAAATTTGAATCCAATTATTTTAGGTGAAAAAATGTGTTCTACAATATTTGTACACCATTAACGTATTTGTCTTGTAAGAAGGCGTGAACACAGAACATGATTATTTTGAACTTTTTTTTAGCTTCATTCGTTCAGTATTAAACTGGATTAGGCTTGAATAAAATGATCAGTTTATTGTAAGCTTCGAGGTTTCCGATTTAACTGATAGAGGCACAATGTATTTCAAATTGGGATCGTATTCTAATTTAATCATAACATGTTGAATACTTTACAAATGAAATAACATTGTGTGCAAATATTGTTTTTATATTCATATGTAAAGTTTTCTAACAATTTGGTTGCTGGTAGAGGGACAAATGTATAGGTGCCAAATCGATGGAACTTGGTGTGGGTGTAACAGGATTGAGTAAGCAGGGTGTGGACGATACGATCTTGTTTGATTTGTGAAACAAAAGTAACATGACATTCATGGTGTGATATCACACTATATATACGATCGTATTAAGTGTAAGATAATAGAGTATACAGATTAGACATAGAGTATAAGAAACTAAATAGGGGCGTATATGCCTTAAAATAAATATACTCCTTACTATACAGAAAATTTATTCAACAATTCTCAAAAATGTAGTGAGGCACAAAAATCGCAGGTTTTTTTTAACCTCTTGGCATTAAATTGCGAATATAATTTTTGGTTGTTTGCACCATTGTCAATTTCTTCATCAACCATTAAATTTGCACTCCTTTCTGAGCCACGTAAGGAATTTAAAAAACTTCACGAAAATTCCCTTAAAATTACTTTCAGGTGACTGTCATGGTGGGTGATTTTTAATATCTGGTTAACTCTTTGCTATTAAATTGGAAATACGACTTTTGGAGGGCATAACTATGACTAATATAAGTGTAAATTACATATCGATCTATACTATTCAATGAAACTGATTAAATGCTACAGAAATCTTAAATTTTTATATAAAAGAAAGTGTGCAGAGCGGATCGATCTCGCTGCTGTAGCTACATTAAAAAAGTTTCCCAAATGACGTCAAGGTTAAGAAAAGTGGTAAAGAATAAAAGAACTCATTGATTTATGGAACACTTAAGACCCATGCTTTATAGGTGGCCATAAGTTAGTTTAACTATAATGTCCTAGATGGAGCTTTCAATTTTAATGCTTTATTTAATGTTTTTCCTGGAACAATGGAAATAAATGACGAATTTCTAAACAATTTAAGTTTGTCAACAAAAAAATTGTAATGTACAAAAAATTTGCAAATGCAGATTCGGTTTAATGAAGTTCTTTTAGCTTTCCTGTATTACAAAGGAATCATTGTTAAAAGCTTTACTAATCCTAAGCCTCAGTTAAAAGAAAACATGACTTTAGTGTTTAAATGAATACCATTCTGAGCTAAACTTATCAAATCATTTAAGTTAACGGATTTTGAAAAAAAAGTCTGCCTGGTGGAAATTACAATTCTATTCGGTTATTGGACAAGACGTTATACGCACAAGCTTTGAAAGGCTTCTAGAATCACTCACTCTTATCGATTGCAAAGCTATGATATTACATACTTCAAATAATAGACACCATAGGACGGATTTGCAAATGGGAAGTAATTTGGATCTAGTTTCGAATTGCCATTCAAGACGAAAGCCTGATGAGTTTCAATTGAGGAATAAAATCGATAGACACGTTTATATGCACATGCTTACTGATTTTTTACCCTTTGAAGACAACAATAGATATACGAACATGTTCTTCTATTGGTATATATTTTAACATTGGCGGAAAGCAGCAGGAAAAACACGACCATAAAGAATTACACATTGGGACCGTTCGTTTCATTGCATGGGTTTTGGAAGGTGTCGATTTGCCAGATTGGTCAATAGTACATTGAATATCTGAAACACTATTATTGCCTTGCCCGCACAAGAAATCGCCCTCAAAAATCGATCGAATATATTCTACACATAAGGAATGGGACGATAAGACGTCGTCAAGACCACAAACACGTTCAAACGTGGTCATAAACGGACATTGTCTAGCCACTCAACAGGATTTAATGGGGTGAAAAGGGACGCACATATAAGCTAGGTTCTACGAAACTGACACGTGGCGTCATCGCCATATAGTCAAAAACTTCTAATAGGCTTAGTTTTGTAAATAAGTAGTCTGATTGCTCACACACTGGCTGGCAACAGTGCAGAATGTTGGATTGACGACCAAATACAATTGCCAGCTTCAACAACGCGAACAACGCTGTAGTCTTAAAGAAGCACTGGAATGTAGAAAAATTTCACATTGGCGTAACTCACTCTGAAGAATGAAAAAGTTTTAAGACCAGAAAGTTTGATTAAATAAAAAAAAAGAATCGGAGAAAAGTAGAATAGCAGATACTAGGAATTAATTCGAGAAAGGAGAATAGCAGATGAGCAGAATTAATTCAAAAAAAGGTCCTTCACAAATTAATCTAAATAAAAAGCTCTATTTAGATTACTTTTACTGTTGTGTCTCTTGTGTGTGTTGTATGTGTCTAGAATAATTCTATCCTCACAATAAAAAGAAATGCAATAGGATTTACGGATTAGTTTTTTCCCCCATTTATTTTTCATATATAGTTATGCTACTTGCATTAATATTTTTTTAGATCCCTTTTAAATAAAATCAATAAACAGCATCTATTATTTAAATGGAAATACATCTAATAGCTTGAAAAATTATTAAATTCCACGAATATGATCCATTAAGAATGACACTCAATACCGCAGATTAAAGTAGAAAATCTTCAATCACGAATTTGAACTTGCAATATCAACTTTTTACGATCATAGACTTTATAATGTTTATTTCCAATATATATTTGAAATAATCAATTTAATAAAATATATATCTATATATATGGCTGTAGAAATGTCTCATGTTAACAGACTATTGTGTCCACTACCTCACATCCTTACAATTGTCACGACACATATCCGATATCCATGTACAAGAAATCTTGTATTTTATTATCTAACTGTGACATCTACAGATAATGATTTATGGTAAATTAGGAAGACGAATCTGGAAGCATGGTGTGCCAGACGCGTTTTCTCAATTGGAAGAGATTCTTAAACAACTCGTTAATTAATAGAAGTTAGTAATGTCATAATGAACATGAAATCCCAGAAGATACCATTAGGGAATTAGACCTCCAGAACATTAATACTGATTTATTATTTGACAATTAGAGAACTGGCAGCAGTAAATGAATAGGTGTATTCCATTCCTCTAGCTATGCCAATAAATGTATTTTAATGTACATGTAGATACAGTTAGTTGTACAATTATTCTGAGGAAATATTTAGAATTGTCCATATTTACATGTACATAATAATGGCCTATAGATTAAAAGGCGCTCTAATACCTTTCCATGAGTTAAATAATCAGTTTTGTAGGAGATAAACATGAAATACTACTATTCTTGTTAAAATTGAATGAGCTTTGATGATAAAGAGGTCAAAGATCCGTTTAATTGGGATTATTTTCTTGAAATATAATGCTAACTTTTTGTTATGTCTCTAGCAAACAATAAGTTACCCAAGGAGATTTTTAATGCCATTATAGATAAATCATAGTGCGACCATGACAACGCCAAAAATCTTGTAAGATTAGCGTTAAATAAATCTGGGATTAAGTACAAATGAAAATAAGCCTTCTTCAACATTCGTTTTTTACTTAACGCTAAAGATTTTAATTCAACGTAAAATTAAAACAACTACATATATACAATCGTCACATTCGTAAAACTATAAAGCATACAATTCCCATAAATAAATATTCAAACTATGTCATGAAAGTTTACATATTCCAATATAACTTAAACTTGACTAATAAGATGGAGTAATTTCCCATTAGTAAATAGTATTATTATTATTATTATTATTAAATATTTACTATAGTTATTTAAATAGTTATCATGAAAATAAACAACGTCAAATATTTCACCATCTTTAATATGTTATAAACTATCCCGTGAATCATTTACTCCAACATACCAATAAAGTCGATATCTGACATGAATTAATTTGGTAGGCAACTGGCACAATTCCAAATGAAGTGACGTTGCTATGCAGAAGCTACACTTATTGTATTTCAATTACGTGGCCAACTATTAAAAGAATGGCGTAACAGTCATCAATAGACATATAAAGATACTATATAGATCATGAAAAGCCTTGGGAAGTTGTCAGAACATTGCATGAAACCTTGAAATGCCAAGAAGTTTACCAATGTCATTTAAAATTAAGCTTTTCTGAAGGAAGAGGATAGATTATGTATCTAATCAACATGAATTCCTTTTATAAGTCGCATGTAGCGTTAGCAAACGCTGGCAAAATGCAATACAATGAAGAAGGAAGCCCTTAAATTTATACTCTTTCGAATAAGTATCCTAATAGAAAAATGGATTTGCTAGAGAGAGAGAGCATTATAGAAACAGTCTTTCATAAAAATACCATTATTATATCGCTATTAATGTTTGTTATATATATATGATTTAAAATTTCAGTATAAGCTCAATGTCAGCTTAATATGTACGAACGTCATGAAGTTATACAAATGAATTTAGAACATCGTGGCGCCTTCGATTTTCATAATATACGTAATATTTTCAAATGTGTATCAATGCAAATAACAACGCATGTGCACGTACAAACTTAAGTGCCATAAATATGAACTTTTGCAGAAAAAGGTGAACATTTTCCAAATGCCACAAAAATTGCCAATGCAAATACACTACCAAAGGAGGTTTTTTTACAACTTTTAAAGTAGTCAAATTTAAAACAGCTTTTAATGCATACTGTCTTGTAGTGTCAATCTGCAGTGAAACAAATTTGACTTGCTAAGTGAAAAAGGCAAGTGCTCTAAAATTCGTATAAACACACTGCCGTTTTTGCAGTTAACCTTACTTGGTTAAGCAAAATAAATGCAAAAAACTTCAACAATCCTGCGCATGGTTGGTGAAAACTTTCATTTATATGCGAACACATTTAAATAAACCTGTCTTCTTCAAATGTGTTGGTATAGATGTGCAGGCGAACTATAAAATTTGCACAAATATCTATCTTTCATTTCAAACAAATGCTCTCATTTGCATTATTTGTTTTCTGACATAAATAAAATTGAACGGAAAGCTTTGAAAACTAAAAAAACGACTCTAAAAGATTGAATATATAGCTATGCTTTATAGTGTCAAAATCCATGCCTTTGTTTTCTCTTATGTGAAGTTTGTGGACCAAATTTTATGTAAATTTTGTAAATCACAACACTAGCAAAATATGTTAATATCGTAAGCATGAGTTAAGGTGTGCCGAGTCCCCCATGCATATATTAGCTTAGGATTACTTGTTGGTATGTAGTATATGTTTTTCCCAACAGTCTATCTGCTTAACCACTAATCTGTTTTCTTTAAATTTCTTACATTTTATAAAAAGAAGAATTCTGTTTGTTCCATGAAGAGGCTTATTTTTTAATCTAGATGGTTTGATGGTTAAGTGCCTTCAATCCGTCGCACATCCATTATTTCATTCAATTTCGCAGATCAAATTCCTTCGTTGAACTGCATATATATTGCTCGATTTCGAGGCTATACATAAAATAAGAAGTGAGACGTTCAGATAAAGAAAATTTCAACATTGCCCAATGGGGTACATAAGCGTATGTAACGTGTTAGCCAACCTTTCATTGCCGTAGATATATGCAGTGGCATATTTATTGACAATGTAATCTTTCATGAACCCTAGCTTGGAAAATGAAAGTGCTGCATGAAAGGAAATGTTGGTTCCCTTGCGGAACAATGATATGCCCTTTCAGCTAAGAATGGCAATATTGCCTTGCTGAAAGAGGGTGGCATTAGTCAGATATTGTAATCGCTGTGGTGCATCATCTCTAGATGTATTGAAATGGAGCACTTGTTATCTGAAGACCTCTCCATATTTGCTTTCAAATCTTCATGCAGGCCAGAAAAAACTGCCTTGAGTTTACAAATTGTCGCACTTTACAGGGCATTTGTTTCTGGAAAATATCGTATCACGCGATAAAAATATAATATTTAAAAGCCTTTAGCTATTATGCCTTCGATGGATAGCATTTGAAATGTTTGCGTTTTCAAGCGAGTTAATTGCATCAATGTTGCTACAAATTCGCAGTTTTCAACCATCTTGAACATATACTTAGGCTCTACGTTAAGGAAATGCACTTCTAAAATGCCATTATTTCCTTAGAAGGAGGAGGAAGCCGGATACCACTTTTACATTTGCTATAGAAATGGCATCGAAATGAAGAAATCAAGGTTTTCACTTTATACTTGTTATTTCATGAAAAAAGATGTCTTGTTAAGGCATATACAAATAGTTAGCATTTGTACAGCGCAGTGTTACAGTATTTCATTCCAAATTACAAGTCAGTAGGCATCCATATTGCGAGTACAAAAATTCGAAGAAGCAACACACTATAATTCATATACTACGTTTTCTTAAATATACGAACAAGGACTTACTTCAAACTTATTCATCCATGAACGTTTTGTGTATGAATAATGAACATCATTTCTTCAATAAAATGAATACATTTTTTTTTATATTAATCCCATAGTATTTCAATATTTTGTTTATTTTATTGTGTCGGTTATAGTTAATTGAAAACAACTTGAATTATATTGTTAAAGTATGCGAAATATTTCTTCAAACTCTTAAAACCTCATCGAATGAAAAACTAGCTATTCGATGCACCAAAAATTCACATCTTATAACAGACAGGTGTGTAATGAAACATCCCAAAAATGATGATAGCTATAGGAGCGAGTGTAGTTATTTATACTAAAGTTAGGATAAAAAAATTGAAGCCTATATGTACGTTTTCACATTAAATTGAAAACATTATTGAATTTCATTGTGTAGTTTTTAACTTTTTGAGAGACGATAAGAGAACAAAAAAAAACATATTGCTTATTTCATATATTTAACTTCACGAATTGAAGTTTTTTTTTTATTTCCCCAAACGAAAGTTTTCAATTTTCGAAAGAATTACAAATAGTGGTCTTTGCGTATCCAGTCACGCATTTTTGTGTGTCCCTAGAGAAATTTTTCCGTTCGGTTGATTTCAAATTGCCGTATAAATTTCCTCCTCTGTTGACCAATTCCTAGTACCATATTCGACGTATGCTAATGTAAACTCTGATACAATTAACTTCAAAACTCGGATAGGTTGGGTGTACATAGATATTCAGAACTAAAGCAGAAAGAAAAATGTGAATTTAAGCGTCGGCGTAAGATGTTTATTCAAAAATGACTGGCAGTCATTTTTGAACAAACATCTCGATCTTGTTGATACAAACTTTAAATGCGTCATTGATCTTTTTCAAGCAAGAATACGACTAATTTGATGTGGGGTTTTCAAATAAATTCAATCCGCATACGTTCAATTTTTATCATAGAGTATAGTAATCGCATTTCCTTACAGGTCCTGTCAAGCTTATTTTTCATCCCTATATAGATAACTTTCTCTTTTACGGAAAAGTTAGCAAAATTAAAAACGTGAGCTCGATATAGGACCAAGGGAAATACAAATTTTATGTGCATACACATTTTTTTTTTTTACCAGAATTGCCTTTTTTTTAGGGAGATGCAAACACACTCTAAAGTCTTACGTTTATTTTCAACAGACAGCCAGATAAGACGTGAAAGGGACAATATTCCGACTATAATAATATTCCCTAGCGTAAATCCCATATTTACATTTCTATCCAACACGCCATGGATTATGTTAAGGAAACAAGAAAGCCGGTTTGTTTTATCAAAAACTCGTGTAGAATTGGTATATTGAAGAAGCTTAAAAAATTCCAATATATAATTAACAACTGTTCAGGAAGATAAATATTGGTACAAAATAAAATCAATAACATCGGTGGTCAAACACACTTTCCATTGCCATTGGCCAATCCTTTATGCGGAAAAATGTCTCATCTTAGAAGAGATAATATATTTCTAAAGCTCAAGGCACGTTTTGTAAGACATTAGAATTACATTTAAACATTGATATTGGCCGTGCTAGATCAAAATCTCGAAATATAAAATAACTTAAAAATAACCTCGAGAGGCAAAATCTCGAGTGAAAAAAATCTCGAAAAGGAAAATCTCGACAGTATATCATCTAATAAATCAAAACTCGTGCGATTTATGTCTTCAGGTATATGGTGTTCAACTCGCCATTGGGATAGGTTAGGTTAGGTGTTTGGTACACGTGTTTTTATTAAATATTTGAATGGTACTCTCTCTATGGCAAAGTTGCTGTTTGTTTCTATGGACTCATTTGGTCTGTGTCTAGGGAGTTTCGGATAACCCTTTTTGATTTTTCGAGATTTTGATTTCCGATGTTTTTTGATTCGAGATTTTTTTTCCGAGATTTTTTTTTCGAGATTTTGACCCACTTCCGATATTGGCTATATACACATGGAAAATGCATTCCTTTTAAGTTTACCTTTTAAAATCGTGCAGAATCTTAAGATGGGTTACTGAAGGAAAATGGGCAAACAACTTACACGGTAGACGTAAACACATTTGTAGAAAATGGGTCAAGAAGACTTAACGATCAATATTGAAATATTTGCCGAACAGGATGTCCATTTACGACAGCTCAAAAGAAAGTTTTCTACATTATATTTGCACGTTGCACAAAACGACCCTCATTTCAACATGTTGTAATCAAATCACTATACTTCACTTCTGGAACTGTCGAGTTGTTATTTGTAACAATATACAGCGCCCCTTAATACAGGCAATCACTGCTAACCTATTCCACTAAGGTTATTTGTAGCGAAAAACGATTTATATATAAAAAAATCCTTTTACTTTTTTGTCACCAGTAAATGACATATGGCGCTCAAGATGTGTCTTCTGGTGGTGGCGTCTGCGCATAATAAAACGAGGTAGCCACACAGCATAGCCAAGACATTTTTTTCATAAAAGCTATGCTGTAGTGACTATAAAACTTTCCAAGATCGAAACTTCAAGGAGCAAAATATGGAAATGACATTGGATTGGGGAAAAAGACATCTGTCAGGAAATGGCTACTGAAAAGCAGCGAACCTTTAAATTATTTCACGAATGTTTTCAACAATGGATTTCTTAGTATATTTCGAAAAAGAAATTTCAAAGAATCTGATTTTGTTACTTATATATGTAGTGTATTGTTATTAGGTTTGGAAAATTATTGCTACAGTAGAACCTGTCTAAATGCATTTTGTGCAAATGAATAACCTCTCTAAAAGAATAAATTGTCCCGGTCCCGATTAGTTACACGTGTATAAATGAACCTGTCTAAAAGTATATTTTTCACCTGTCCCTAGAGTATGCTTTTAGACAGGTTCTACAGTATTCCTTATAAAGGTGATGGAGGAGTTCATAACAGAGAAAACCATTTAGAAATCATCACGAAGTTTTAATTCGAAATAAATATATGTAAGTATTGTATTGTAAAGTATTGTTATGTATAGTTTGTGTAGCAAAATACCATTAAACGCTTTTGTATCTGACTAAACACCGTGTAAATGAACGCAAACTGTACGCATAATGAACATTTCAAGGCCTCACTATGCCTTAGCAGGAAAACTATAAGTATGATTATATAAAAATGTTTAAATAAGGGTATCTTTGACTTCAATGTTTATTTATAGCGAACTGTTTATACTAAAATTTGAAATGGAAAGTTTGACATTTACAAAAGATCCAGTGTTTCGAGTTTTCTTGTTGTTTTAAATGAACAATAAGAAAGTCATAAATTGCATGTATTTTAAACTTTTATTACTTACTTTTGGAAGCGCCCAATCGGTAGGTGTTGGGTGGAACATTGACTATATATAAGATATATAATCTTTCCATTGAGCCAACCAGATTTATTACTAAAGAATGTAAGTTATCTAGAGTATTTGTTCAAGCGGCAACGTGTTTGAAGTTGGGAACTTCAAGGAATGTTGCTATTTCTGCAAACATTGCAGAAAGATAAATTATGAGGCATAGATACTACGGTTCTTCAACGTACACCTTTAATTTCTATAGTGTTTAGCATTCTTGGTATATTTGTCAAATTTCAAAACCATTCGAATCAACCTTATATGACACGAGAAGATGACTGCGTTCATAGACAATTTTTATAGAAGCTATATAATGGAATTTGTTTCAAATAGTGTTGGAATTTTTTTCATAATTGGTAATGGAAAAATGTCATACAAACGTAACATTCCACCGCAATAAATGTAGATCTATCACTCAATTCATAATCAATAACGTTTTCCCAATTTAACCTAAGAACCCTTTGTAATTTAGAAAAAGCTGTTATAAGATGGGGATAATTAAAAATGCGAGGAAATCTATTAAAAATATGGTACACTGTAAACTTGCTTTGCATAAGTAAATCTCTATACTATGTCTAGGAATGGCACGTCCGATCATCAAACAGTGATAATATAATTTACATATAACACAACTTAGTTATTATCATCCAATTCTGCAATGTAACATTTAAAATCGGCATACTGGATGTACAGGTGACGACTAAGTGGAATTGTGGCGCTATCTATCGTCCACATATAGCAACGATTTTCACACAGTTTCATGAAATAGTATATACTATTATAAAGGTACAAAACTTGGTATGTAATTTTATACAAAAACGAATACCCCAATTGTTTTTTGTTTTTAACGATGCATTTTTCTTACACACCTATACATAGTTCCAGCTTTTATTGTGCAATTGCAAACTTAAATGCATTTACACGTATCATTTAAAATAGGGATTTTAAGCTTAAAACAATTCCAAAAAAACTACTAAAAATGTTATGGAAATAAAAATAACAACACCTTCGTCAAAGACAAGCCGCTTATAAACCTCCATTTTCACCATTCATTACACTAAAGTGTTAAATTAGTGCTTAGTTATTCTCTCCTCTCTACATTTATTCAATTCAATACTGCGTGTATATTTGCCCAAAACTTGTATAAAACATGAATAGTCCCAATCTTTTTAGTGGATTAAGACCACGGTCCCCCTTTCTAGTTATCATCAAAGTCGTCCTTTATGCAATAATGTAACGACTGTGATGGGTACATAGATGTGCTAGGGTGTCATATTAATCACAAATTACTTTTCTCTACTTTCAGAGTATTATCTTCAGTGTGCAATCTCATCCCGCCAACGTTGATTTTGTGCAATGTGTTTCCTTCGGCTTTTTCCCCTCTCCTGAACAAGAAGTGGCTTATAACGTTGTCTGTATGATGGCAATGTATGGCATTCCATTGGTCATCATTATTTTCGCCTACACGAAAATTCTGTGGAAGATTTCAATGAAATCGAAAGAAACTCGAGGTAATCATATTTGCGCCTAATAGCATAGCAACGTCAGATAGTCGCCAGTGTGGCCAAGAGTTTTTATTCATCTTGAAGCAAAATCAATGCGCTTCAGAAAACTTCCGGCCCACGAATTATCTAAGCATTTAGTAATCACGTTTATGAGCTCCAACTCTTTCAAACGGCCAACTCTTTCAACAGCCAAGCGATAACATAATAATGGCTTACAAAGCTCAGCTGATGAAAATACGGTACAGCTCCAATAGATCACAAATTGCTAGAATTAGTCGAGAAAACTCAGCAAATTCAGCGACTTTTACTTCTGAATGATTGCTCTCAAACCCTTGGCGATAATTGGTCTGACGTTGAGATTTATTTACTCGCACTACACTGAATTTTCATATGTTATTCCCTTGCTCGTTTTTTATTTATTTACTAAAACTGCCTTTGCATTTAGGATGAGTCATTAAACTGCATTTACCACATTTTCTCGAGTGCAGTAGAACCACTATTATCCGTCCTAGCTGCGACTGCAGGTTGATTAAGGGAGAAAGATGGTTAATCAGAATTTAGAAAGAAAAAAAATAATACTAAGATACTTGTTGCTCAACCAATATATTTCAGAAGTGTATCTATACAATTTGTGTTGAATTACAGTTTATGACTTTCGAGAGAAAAAAATGTTTAAACAATTTAGTTTTCCTATACCCTTCTGAAACCGCTGCATAAGATGGATAAGAAGGATTCTACTGTAACTCCCTACGGTCAAGCAAAACCTTAGGTTTTTTTTAAATTAATCCTCGGAGGATCAATTGTGGGGGAAAGCAGTGCTTATCTGTTCTTCAAAAACGTATTTATCAAATTTTGTGTCTGGTCTGCTGATGATAAAATCTGTGCGTCTATTCAAACAAGAAAATCAACCCATTGATACCCCGGTTAGAGAAGAAATGTGACGAGATCAGAAAGTTGAACATTCATTCAAAAGAATTGTATGCATTCAAAGGGAACAATAGTCACTGTCATGAAGTGGCTGGACAACCTAGGGAAAACGTTGAAAGGTTGAATCTTCAACGGAATATAAGACGATTCAGCCTTATCAGCCAATTCATGACAGTACTTCATGCCATATAGGCTTTGCTAAAACTCTGCCATTGTATTTAAAGTTCCAAAATGTGTTCATTAAGCATTTAAGTTTAAGTAGTAGCAACATGGGCACGCGGGTTTATAAGATGGAGTTTGTTCCACACTCTGTATTTCAATTGAAGAAAATGACAATTATTACAAAAGTAAAAGGCCACATATGTACTCCGCCATAACATGCTAAACCGGAATAAGGCTAATCAAATCATTAACTTTATATATACAATCACAATACTTCATAAAGTCTGTCATATAAAAAGCAATTGAATGACGATTGCTATTAGACGTCGACTGCATATCCGGCAATAAAATTATATCACGTAAATACTCTACATAACATGCACAATAAAGTAATTATGTAGTGTATATGGCCAAAACAAAACAATTAGTTTTCTATTACACTAAAAGCTTATAATCTTCTTGAGAATCTGTGCTAAGTAAAACATAATGAAAACAATTGCAACACAAGTGACTGTATGTATGTTTTTATTCAATGGAATATTCGCCGGATAGTTGAAACGTTATTAATATATAGACCGTTCGATGATAAATTGCAAGGAAGCCCCACTGCGACTAGATCTCAAACCAAGTGGCTTATTTTATATCGACCGTTGTATACAAAGTTCATTGAAAAGCGCAGTCATTCATTCAGCTCGTATTTTCAAACTCAGATAAAAATAATGGGTTGGGGCTCCGAGAGACCATTTTAGAGTAGAAATGCAGAGTCCCAAGTATAATAACTCAAGTTACGCTTCGTTCTCAGTGTTACGTTTATCGCAAATAAAAACGTAGAAGACGTGTCCCAGGTGATATGAATTATTTACAGGTCGGTTAAAACAACATCGAAAATTAATTATTGACAGGCCAAAGCAAACATTTTACGAGAAAAAGTATGCAGCGATTGCGATGCACATTTAATCGACTTAAATTTTGCTAAAACGTTTCATACAAAAGTTTAGCTTGTCTTATGTTTCTATTTGCAAAGACAAACTTTGAAATCTCTTTTGTAAACTCGGATTAAATTTTTTAAAAAACGAATTAATACAATTTGCAATATATGGAATGGTTCAACGAAAATTGATTTAATGGATTTAGCTTAAAATACATTAGCTTTTAAAGAATTTATATGTAGGTTGCAAAATTGTTTGGGTACAGGATTTGTATTCTATTGTACTTCAAAGTTTACAGAAACTATCTTCCAAGATATACAACTTTTATCCGAATTACAGACCTGTGAATGAGAATCACTGTTTCAAAAGATTTTTTTTGTGTGCAAATTTTCAGTATATTGAGAAACTGATGATGCATTGACACAAATAGAGAACAATGATTGCAGTATTGATTTACACAAAGATAACTACAAACACGTACAGTTTAGAATAAACAGACTAAATAAGACGCATTTAGCCTTATTCCACGGTTCCTTGGCCCCTTATGGCGAATGTGGCGTTTCTGTACTGGATCAGTGATCAGTTTTCTAAGTTTTAATCAGTGATGGGGCACCTCAAAATGTACTAGCTGGGCTTTATGGTCTGCAGAAGATTTTGCATGGCTTCATATTTGAAAATGCACAGCGGTCCTGGGTTTAACTTGTTTTACTATGGTTTCAGTTTTCTTAATTTTAGATAATATCCAACGGGAGGAGGTTTACCGCGGACGGCGGATGCACCTTCGACGTTCGGACGTGACAAACATCGCCAGGGCGAGGGCCAGGACCCTTCGGATGACCATTATCATCGTGATCGCCTTCATTTGGTGCTGGACACCCTATTTCGTGATGACCATGTGGTACATGGTGGACCCAGTTTCGGCCAAAAATCTAGACGTTCGCATCCAGGATTTCCTTTTCATGTTCGCAGTTTCCAATTCGTGCGTCAATCCGCTGGTTTACGGGACCTACGCCATTAACTTGAAGCGGGAATGTCACATTTGCTTCAGCCGTCGGAAGGCCCCTTTCAAGAGGAAGAACCACGGTTCTGGGGACACCAGAAGCACGAGGGAGAGCACCCTGCCCACCTCCATCAGGATCGCCTCCACCTGTATGCCTAACATGGTGAACATTCGGGTGCGCACCACGGCAGAAGGCGCATTGCTCAACCAGATTGTGAAGTGTAGTTACTACGGTGAACTGGAGGCGCCCAGTGAAATTTACGATCAAGAGCATAATTTAACCAACGGTTCGGCTCCAGATTGCCCTGCCATCATTCAATAAGACTGAAAATTTACATTTCTTAGACGATGTTAGTAAGCGGTCGTCATCTGCATCAGTTCTACACCGATCTAGTCATTAAATGCTCATGTTGTTTACCAATCCGGAGAAGTTGAAGCTGTTGATGGTTTCAAACTTTTGTATCTGCAATGTCCCATTTAGAGAAGCCGTGGGTTGTCTGGATTACAGCCCCCGGAAGTGCCACCTGTATTCACGGTTGTCGTAGCATGGTCCTACAGAAGCGCGCATCAATTTGTCTACCGTGCATAAAATATTACATCATATACAACTTTTGAATTTAGATATCCAGGTAAAACATCTGTTCCACATTGATTTGCTAGTGGGAAGCGTGCAAATGATGGTTAGTAAAGCACAACGCATGTAAACAAACATGCCCATTTGATTCCCTCCAAACAACACCATTGTGTTATCAATAAAGCGTGCACTTTATGATTTTTTATGGGAATTGAAATAGTCAAAAATAACTGCGCACTGGTAAGCCACAGAAAGATTGGATCTCTACAAATCTAGTATGTCGACGCCATCCATTAAAAAGTATATATAAAAAAAATTCAAAATACAATTTCAATATAAGAAAGTTTCACGCTTCATGTTTTTCACAATTTTGTATAAACGTGTTACCACGTACAAGGTATACAGGCTATATCCTTTCGCTCAATAGGGTGCAAATATACTGCTTTCAATTGCCTAAACAACATTCGAATATCAAACAACAAGTAATGTTGGCAATGCAATTTCAGGTGCACCCTTGCAGAAGAAAAAGTGATGAAAAAATTTTCAACGACCTTATTTTATTATGCCAGATATCAACTCATTGAAGCAATTCTGTGGCTAATCCAGAAATTTATAATGATAAGGTTAACGGCGCGGTTATGCTCTCCTTTGAGGATCCTTTGAGAAAAAGTTAAATTGCTAAGATCTGCTAAATGCATTTTCTGCGCATTTTTTTTACCAAAAGAATATTTCCAGTTGCCTGGATCCGAGATAAATTGTCTGATGTAATATAGCACCAGTAGCATAAGCCTCCTCTCAGGCAGCAAAGTGAAACGTTTAAAGTTTGTACAGTAGTTCGTATCCGGAATTCTTTATAATGCGAAGCAAATGGATTTTCTAGCTATGTATTTCTGGGGATGCTTATCATCTTTTAAATTTATATATCTGGTGTGTGTCGTGCCATCGCAACATTCGTATATAGCGTCATGTAGTGATGACCATGATCACATGTGCCGGTGAATACAGATTCGCAAATTATGTAAAAATAAATCCATCTATATTGTTATATTGAATATAATATGAAGAAATCTATCACATTCAAATCATTATATTTTAAAAATGGATTTTAATATCCTTCAAAAGGATCGTGCGGCTTAAAATATTTGTAATGAGTACATAATTTTAACTGAAAATAATACGAAATAAGCTTGTAAATCTATATATGCCACCGCCATACTTTGGCAGTGTGAATAAATATTGTTAAAAATCATCATTTTTATCTTTAGGGTGCCAAATAAATTTTAAGTTATCTGATCTGAGTGTTGTTTTTAATGCTACATAAAGTGTAACTGATTAACAAGGTTTTCAACTTATGTAGCTAATGTAACCTTCAAGTACAATGCTATATACTATATCCTTTTAGTGGTAAAAAATTCTTTATTCGTATTATGCTGACAAAATAATGGAGTTTGCAGTATATTTTGGGAATATATATGGTCATGCTAAACAAGGCTGAAAAAACGTCAGATCCCAGGAGTATGCACCAAAAACAGGTTTCTGCAAATAAAAATACAGGATTTCACAGTATATTTCTCAAATGTGAGCTTTTTTGGTATATTACAGGTAATCTATCAAAATGTTTTCTATTCCCGAGGCAACATATGGACACAAATTCGTGGAATGAATGTCGGATATTTGCTTGGCATGGCATAAAACAATAGTGGCAAAAACAGTACAATGCATTGTCCAAAGCCCTTTTTTGAAAAAAAAAGAAATCCAATTTTTATAAAAACGCGAGGTAATTGTGAAAACCTCTGGAGAGTTTCTGGCGTAAAACAGTGATAATGCTTTTATTATAATCGCGAGCACATTGTACTTTTGATATGACTCAGTCTTTATGTTTCAGCAGTTCTTAGGGCGTATAAATACAAGAATATTTCTTTCTTTTTTTTAATAAAGAAAATGTCCAACCGACCGTAGGTGCAGACAAGAGAGCAGTCTATAATCATCAATCACGTCCCAGAATTCTGAAAAGAAAGGTATTGATAGCCTATCTAGAAACCAAGGTCCGTCATCAGAAATAAAAATAGAAGGAGGTTATTTAAAACCGGAAATTTCAATGTATTTTTTGTCAGTAAATTCAGGATTATATATGGAATGGCGTGTTGTCAAGGCTAGTTTACAGTTTGTATTGGATATGATGCAGCACTAAAGATCTCATGCCTTTGAACTCTAGGATGAAACCACATGAAAGCGATTGAGGTTTTCTCTCAACTTCAAACACTGAAAATGTGCCGCATTATATAGGGCTTTTAATGAAAGTTGGAAAATTTCAAAATCTGGTTGTATAATGAAAAATGCAAATGGGTTAACTACCGAGGATGCTCTAGTGTGACCTTACAGTATTCAATGACTATTGATTATTCAACAAATGTGTAACTCTTTGAGTCTCTTTCCATCTGTCTCAACCATACCATCTGGATTTACATGCAATTAGGAAAACGAGTCAACATTGTAGTTATTTTCAATTGGAGTCAAGAAAAATTATCTTAAATGGCAAATTACCTTCGCAAAAAAATTGTTAGCCTGAACTAAACCAAAGCACATACATGTATGGAAGAGCAGCATTTTTTTCTTTAATCATCAGTCCAGCGATTTCATTGAATTTTGAAATCATATGAATCGACCAGTGAACCATTTAAAAATCTGGCATGAAGCAGATATGGAGTCCATGTTGGTTATTGCACTGAATTATTAACTGGAAGCCAGACTAGAGACAGACGTTACCAGGGTGATAATACAAGTACAAGTTTGCATCTGACTTCAACAGACTGTTTTTTATTTCCACTTCATCCCTGTATGGCTTTATCCGTCACTTTTCTAGAATTGCAATAATCTGTGCCAAATGAATCAACAGGACATAGTAAATATATATCCTGTCTAAATTCGACGGAGAGCTTAATTCAACAGGTTCACAAAACATTAAACATAATGGTACAGCACTTTGAGGTACTTAGTTGGTTATATATGTATTAGAAAGTTAAAAAGATTAAAAGAGATTACTAGTGCACAACGTTCAGCTTAAATCGTATTTACTTTTGATGCAATAAGTTGTAGTTGAATATCTTAGTACCTTACCACTTCAAAATGAAATCTCCCTTAATTTGTAACAAAAAAAAAGTAACGTTTTTGGGAAATGTCAATGTTTACTAACTTGTCTAAATAATCTTTTTCAAATATATAAAACCATTTAGTACGAAAAAAGTTATTCCTGATGTTTGCCAATATGATCCACCTGCCTTGATTTTTAAGAAAGTGAAAGCTTGCTTGATTCATTCCATGGCAAATGTTTACCCTTGAAAGTTTTTCAATTGATGCCAAATAGCTAACTTTTCCCCATTTAATAAAAATTCAAATACACAAATAAAAAACAGAAAACTGAAAAGATTTAGTCACACAGCCTGTTTCAAATGGTAACAGCAAAATTGTTTACAAAAAAAAACCCTTAAATTTTATAAAATGCAAACTTAAGAAATAAAATCAGAGTTTCATTTTTTTAATTAGTCTGCAGTGCTTTGCAACTGAGCATTAACCAACTAATAATTATATCAACTTTGTTTTGAAGTTGCATAACTATATTTATTTTGTATAATAGCGTAGGTTATAAAATTGTGTAATATTATGTTAAAAAAAATGTTAACGCCATAGATCTGTATACAAATTGGTAAACTCCCCACAAAACAAATACATACAAATCCAAGTCTGTTATAGCTTAATGTATTTTTAAATTATGAATGTGATGTTTTAATTGAAATAGAAATTGTGATAGTGTTATTTAGCACAGTTAATTACCGCCATTATTCTCTTAACCTTTCATAAATTATATAAAGTCAACATTACATTAAACCTGGCATGAATCATAGATAAGATGCATCAGGAGCGGTCTAAAAAAAACACGTAAATTGTTTATGATGGTCATTGTTTGGTTAGAAACCAGACTCAATATTGATGGTTTATGCAAAACAGCAATGATAGCAACAGCAATCTGGTAAACAGGTCCAATGGTAGGTCTGGCATATAATATTTTATGCTTCATTTTAAGTGCTTTGGAAACGACTTAATTAAGCAGATGGTCATTCCATCCCCTAGTTACTTGCCCAGGCCAGCAGGGTCACTCTGTAGGATAAAACCAACCTTTCCCAATTAAGCTCCTTTTGAAAGTTGTGCTCGTTAGCGCAGAGGTGCCAACTTTACTTTCTCCGAGCTTCATAAAACGCGTATTCATGTTATCAAACGCACTTTAATATGCTGCTTGACTGCACGAATGATAATTACCTCGATAGAAGGCAGCTTCCATTGGACGCTGGGTCGTAGATCGGTCGATGTACTTGGGTTAATGGTGTACGACCACAAGAAATATATATCGGCCTATATAGTTAATGTCTAGAATCGGTGGTATTGAAATATATATGAAAGGACGAGCTGACACTGTTTCACAACCAATAAAATCGACCTTTTTACGCGAGTACACAGCAATTAGAGCGACAGATTTGCGGGCATAAGCTCATCATCAAAACGCCAACACGTTAAGACTTTTGCACGTAAACAGATTGAATGAAGACCAGATGCGTTCTAGAAAATTCTATAGAATATCTGTCCTCGGAAAAGTTAGTCACATTTTGTGGGACGTTTACATCATATATAAAATTATTTGAATTTGGGATTTTATTTACCTGTTATTCTTGTTATTAACTTTTTTTTTTCCACGTGCGACGTTTTCTCGCTGCGTGGCCGCCGCGATTGCAGACGTTTTACTGCTAAATAAAAGCCTGACATCTGGTGGAGAAAATTTCAACTTTTTGTAGGCACTATTCTTGTATTTAGTGCAGGTTAGTGAAAAATAAAATGTGTTCATGTTGCCAACTGCTTAGATGAACTTTTCCAATTTACCATTTAAATAACAAAGGCACCTTATTCTACTTGTTTTAATAAAATTCATATTCAGTATACACTTGTTTTTATAAAAGTCTGCTAAGTTTAATACTAGTAAATTTACAGAGTATACCATGCATAGTTGCTAATTAATTATGCATATCTTATCGCTAAATAAATATAAACATGTTGAATGAACAAAAAGTTTGTATGCACAAATTATTTTATTACAATTGCGATGTTTAGTTTAAGCAGCCTCTATCCTAGCGATCAGATAAGGGGGATTGAAACCCTATCCATTTCCATGGGTAAATTTGCAACGACACTTACAGCCAAACAAAAAGAGATTAACTAAAAATAAAACTTGTTTAAAATAGATTGATAAATCAGCAGGGTCATTCGCTTGTCGTTTTTCACATTAAAATAGTAGATTTTTTAAATTTAAGTTGAATTTTTGCACTGGAATCACAACTTGTTTATCTCATACTGCCACTTGCTGGCAGTGTTGTGCAAAATAACGGACATTTTTTAAACTTGTTTATTAATTTTAAAAACATCTACTATTTTATAGTGAAAAACGACAAGCGACTGACCTTGCTGATTTATC